>JASFDH010000193.1:0-31681 GCA_036937195.1 Nidularia pulvinata | reverse complement strand
GCTACGTTGGATGTACCCCGCATGTCGGGTCGAGTGAATCCGGAGTTCGTGGTCACTAGCGAGTTCGACCCCGACGAAGTTGGTGCTGGAGTCACGAGCCAGATCGTTGCTACTCGATGGCATGAATATTCAGACGAGGCAATACAAACGGCGATATCAATCGTCAGCAAGTCAGACTCGCCGTCGCAGGGCTCAAGCCAACCGTATCATACCGCGTTGAGAGTGCTATCGTCTGCACTGCACAGTATGATGCGCGTCAGGCTGGAGCTGGAGGAAAGCCAGAGACTATTGCAGGAGAAAGAACTGGCGAGGAGAAACAGGGCATATGAATTGATGAAGGAGTTGCAACCTTCAGAGCAAGAGGTCGCGAGACGCGTCATTCAGTCAATATTCACGGACGACGACGAGGATTCGCACATGGTACAGAGGAAACAAAGTGTTATGGTACGTATGTACTCCAAATATCTTGAATTTGTCCCGCTAAACTTTTGACAGTCCCTTGCCGAATCTCTTACTGAAGCCCTGGCCGACGAAGTCCCAATCTCACGTGGTGTGCCAGAGCCACTAACTCCCATGGAAGAGGAATCAGGCACCCCAATGGAACCCGATCTCTCGGATACCACTGCTCCTGCAGTGGAAATCACCATTCCCCCAATTATACACAATGATTCCGCAGGCGTATCAGACGCAGATGCTGAGGCAGATGAGGACGCCTTCCAGGGCGAACCTACCATCGTCGCTCAGAGACCACGACAGGAGCGCCCCTCCATCGGCGACTGGATGGGCACTTGGTGGGCAAAGGGCAAGCCGAGGAGTAGACCGGGCATCGACGCAGACAAGGACCTGCCTTCTCCGCCTGACGCATCTCCGAATTTGATTGCTTCTAGGCCGCCTACAAGGCGCAAATCCGCCAGGAGCGTCTTCGGGACGCTAGGAATATCCATCCTCAGCCCTGCCACCGTCTCTTCATCTTCTCCTAAGCACCCTCCCGTGGTTACTCACGACACCGATCCCTCCGCCGCCTCCGATACCGCATCCATCAAGTCCAGCCATACCAATGTCAGGTCAATATCCACCGTCGTGTCCGCCGTATCTTCGCCCATTATCTCCTCTTTCCATCCTTCCCCCGCTGCACCGACGCTCACCACTATCCTAGACTCGACCAAGTCCCTCTCGGCAGAAACACCATCCACGCATGAGGACTTGCACCCTCCTCTGGTACAAGGTTCCTCCCTCCGTGCGATTGCGAACGCCACACGTGTGATGACTTCCGATCCAAGCAGCATCCTCGCAGACCAGGGCCATGACACAGGGCCGCTTGTCGCTAAACTCGCGCTTGAGCTCATCAAGAGTGCCCGCGACGAGGGAATCGCGTTCCGCGAGTCTCCGAGAGAGCGTCGGGAACCGTCAAAGACCGACGACGGGGGTATAGTGGCGACGATGAGCTCTGCAGTGGGCGTAGATGCTGCGTCGACGCTGAATTGGGCGCTGAATGGGCAGGTGGAGAGCTTGAAGCGGTCGAAGCTGAGAGCCCCGAGTCTTATGCAGGTAGCGCCGCCTTTTGCATCCCCGCTCTTCGGGTCGTTCATGACCCAGCAGCAGAAGAAGCAGCCTGTTACTGCGGACAAGCCGAATGGAGGTGCATCCAACGAGGTGTCGGCAGCGGCTAGAGGGCATTCAAATACCGTCACACAGACACCATCAGGGGTCCGTAAGCCAGCTTCGGTGCCTCTGGAGTCCATCATACCTGCTACTGCCAAGCCTCCAACACAATACCTCTCGCGGACATACACTCCACTCACCGCGCGGGACTTCCGTTTCTCCATACCCCTGCCTAACTCCGCCTCGCGCTTCACGATATACCACGATGACAAGAATCAACGTCCGCTCACGGACCGCTATGGGTTCATGTATGATGTCTCGCAATATGACGTCCTGCTGTTGATCAGGGCGAAGGAGTGCGGCAATACCGCACCTGCGTGTCTTACGGGTGTGAAGATCGCCGATCGTGAGGAAGATAATAGCTGGCCGGAGGAGGAATGCGATGGAGTAGGAAAGGACACGATTGAGATCGTGAAGGAAGCATGCGACTGCGATGGCGAGAGCGACGCGCGAAGTATTGTAGACTCTGTGAGCTCGCCTGACTCTCGTTCCATCAGCGGGAAGTCGCAGTCGTCGTCGAAGAGCAGGAAGCGATCTTCCATGATAGGTGCTGCTGCACCTCAGATGATGGCGTCGACCGCTTCGATCCTATCTGTTACTTCTGATTCGCCTCGGCATGCGTGCGCCAACACCGTACGGCGACTTCTTGAGCAGCTGACGGAGATCCACGATCAGCGACAGGCCAAGCAGCGCAAGGAGTGGGATGTGTTCGTCAAACAGAGAAGTAAGATAAAGTCCAAGTCAAATTCGGCTGTTTTGTCGGTTACATCTGGCTCTGGGATCGGCGAGGCTGCCGCCATTCTTGGCCTAGGCACTGCAGACGAGGAAGAAGAGCTCTCGCACACCGAGGGGCTTATTGGATTTGCACAACTAGGACTATCCTCCAACCGCGACGAGCGGAAAGAGTTTGACCGGCTAGTGAGGAATGGGATACCTCTAGCTTACCGGGCAAAGGTGTGGTTAGAGTCTAGCGGGTCACTGGAGATGAGGGAGCCGGGACTGTTCCAGGATTTGTTAGCCGAACATGACGGTCCGGGAAGCGTCGTCAACGAAATCGAGAAGGACGTAGGGAGAACGATGCCTCTTAATATTTTCTTTGGAGGTGATGGTGCTGGAGTCGATAAGCTACGTCGAGTTTTGACCGCCTACAGCCGGTAGGTTCTATACATTATAAAGTTCTAATATGTGCTTACGTGCCCTTCTTTTTCTAGACGCAATCCAGCTGTCGGTTACTGCCAGGGTATGAACCTCGTCACTTCTACATTGCTCCTTGTACATGCGGATGAAGAGGAAGCCTTCTGGATGCTTGCAGCTATAGTCGAGCGCATCCTTCCCGAAGACTTCTTTTCGCCTTCTCTCTTACCATCAAGAGCTTGTCCACTCGTTCTTCTGGACTACGTTCAGGAATACACCCCAAAGCTGCACGCGCATTTGACTGAATTGGGTGTGGATCTCGGAGCGATTTGCTTCTCATGGTTCCTATCGTTATTTACGGATTGTCTACCCGTGGAGGTGAGTTGTTATTCTTTCCCTTTTTTCGCATAAAGGTTTCTGAGATGTTCTAGACTCTATTCAGAGTGTGGGACGTCTTCCTTGTCGATGGCTTGGATGTTCTTTTCCGCGTAGCCCTCGCCATTTTACGTGGCAACGAGCAAGAACTGCTACGGTGTGAATCCATTCCCGCCGTTTATGTAGCACTGGAGAATCTACCGACTCGCATGTGGGAAGCGGATAAACTTCTCCAGGTGAGGCATATATTACTCTGTTGATGGGAAACTTAAGCTAATGAGTCAATATAGTGGGAAGCAGACCTTCGAAGTACTATTGTGCACTCAGACATCGTCAAGCGACGAAAAACTCATGTCGCAACTCTCAACCAGCTAGTATCATAATGTCCATTTGCATAGTATCCTGCTTTGTATCATTGCATTTTAGATTTTCAGCTGGGCATGTTATATATCTAATAATACACCATAGAACATTGGATATCCCTAACGCATCAGAAAGGTTTCTGTCCCTCCGGAATCGGCACGCCCGCGTGCTTCAAAAAGGCCTCCGCTCGATAGATCAGTTTTTGTGAACGCAAACCCTGTCGAGCAAAGAACAGCAACTCGTGAAGAACCTTGCTGCTCCGCACCACATCCATATACCCAGGAATCAACTGTCCGATTTCTTCAACGAATAGATCCCGCAACTTTGCAGCTGTGCAATCGCTGGGTATAAGATCCGGATCGACCCATGCGAGCATGTCTGAGCCACTGGAGTCTCTGTCCCACAACCAGGCAGGTATAGTCCACGCTGCCTCGACAACGGCGGCCTCCGCCCTATCCCAGTCAAGAACGCCAGTGATCTCCCCAGACTCCTCGTCAATGAAGATGTTGCGTGGTGCAAAGTCTGTGTGAAGGAGAACGATTCGAGCAGGGGTATCTGCATCGGGAAGCTGTAGCTTCTCTGCCAGTGCCCTGAAGGCAGTGATATATGCAATCTCTGATCTGCTGCTCGAACCGCACCTCTCCTCTTCTTCCAAGTGAAAGCTCCAGCGTTCCTCCAGGAACGAACTAATGGAACTTGACTTAGCTGAGGGACGTGGAGCATCATCCTCTCGAGGGAATATATCCTCCGCAAAATCCCATGCTTGATCAACCTTCACTTTCGTCGGATCTGAATCGTCGGCCACCAGCATTCCGATAGCTGGAAACGCAACGTCGCTGAACTGCTTCAGGAGACGCGCAATACCACGAATTGTTGTTACCCTCTTCTCAAACGGTAATGTGGCATATACAGCCTCCATAGACTTTCCAGGAAGTCTGCTCTGGACTATGTATGGACAGCCGGCGTGGTTTTCGGAAGAAATGTCGGAATGAAGGACATGTGGCACAGGAATAGTTGTATGATTGATCAGGAATTGAAGCACTGCTACCTCGTCGGCAGGTCGGAGGTAGGGAAAGCGGGGTATTCGCAGGATGACTTCTCGACGATCATCAGACGCATCGTATCGCAAAATTCCACCGACTATTCGATGAAAGGAGCCTCCTGCCATATGCGTCACCGCAATTGGCTGATGGTTGGGAAACAGTTGGTCCAGGAGATCGCGAGCCTTGCCTTTGAATGTTTCGAATGATTCGTGATCGTAAAGAACAGTGCTGGTGGTGGCTTCGGACGAATTAGAGCTGCTGCAAGAGTTCTTATCAGGCGAGAATCCGCTTGAAGCGTTTGTGAACATGTTAATGATAGCGAAACAACTTGATGATGAAGATCAGTTCGGGCCTCATAGGTTTCCTTTTACTTTTGTTCTTTGTCGAGTCTATCAAATAATTATGGGAATCAATGGACTCACCTTGACCTCTCCTGCCGACTGGAGCGTTGCATTTAAGTTATAGTATCACTTATTGAACATCCCGATAGGAAGCGGCTAGCTATTAGCATGCACCATAGCTGGACGACGTCATTTGCTGAATTTCTGAGTTCTTGCCAAGACATGCTTACAGCTATTTACATCTAATGGTTGTGAAAAGCAAATGTAAACAGGGAGGAGGGGGGAGGGGGAGGAAGAGGAGGAGGAAGGGAGAGAAGAGGAGAAGGAGAAAGACCACGGAACAGGGCCGCAACCAACCCCTCAGAGCCTCACATTTTAAGAAGGAATAAAGGACAACTAAGTGAATTAGTCCATAAGATTATCCATATTAACCTATACAGAAATAGTCCAACGATACGTGGATGGTATCGATAAAAGTGTCTGGGTGTGCCTGTTGTAAGTATAATATCCAAGAAACATGATTAGGAAAGCTATTCATGCAATGGGAGGTGGCGTCGCTTGGGGGAACTCTGGTACATAAACTTTTTCGAATCCATTTCCGCGCCTCTTCAGGGCAGGAGATACTGAAACAGTAGGAAGAGATTGGCAATTCGAAGATGCAGCAGCCGGGTGAGCGGAAGGAGTGGGCGAGACACCTTGATACCACGTGCTTGTGCCATACACTCCCATGGGAAGGCTAAATAAAACCTGTCAGCTCACGAATCACGAGCAAAAACAAGTATAATCACTCGTCGTCGCCATCGCAGTTTTCGAATGCGCCCGCATTATAGTTTGCTGGCATGTTCTAAGAAAAACAGACGATCAGAAACCACGGAACGGAGTCGAACAATAATTCCACATACCCAGAAGCAACCCATCTCGTCATAGATATGATTACACAAGCTGGTAGCCTTAGCTCCGATGCAGGCACGGAAACAGAACTCTGTATCAGAGATGAAGCTCGTCCATTCATGATATTGTTGGGCGGCTCCGAATGAGTTGCCGTATACCAATCCACCGACTACAGGGGACAATCAGATGTCAGAGATCTGTATGTGTTCATCAAGAAGATTATCTCTTACTTGGGTTGCCTCGACCTGAACATCATAGTACCACAATTAGTCATGCAACAGGAGCTATCAACCATCGAAACACCGAGGGACATACCATCAGCACCCCTGTTATCCAACTCCCCACCGGCATCACCAGCTGGGATGTTGATCTTCGTGAAATCGCCCACTCCAGTGACTTGGACATAGTCGGGCGTCTTGACAAAGTGAACGCCCTTCAAAGCGCCATTGGGGATGGTGCGCGCTCCGCGGCCGGATTTTGTACACCATGCGATTTCCTCACGCTCGGTATCGCCAATTGTTCCAGTAGAAGCTACACAAAAAGTAAGCTCCGTGTCAACAAAGTATAAGTTGTTTACTAACGAGGAGCCCAGAGACAGAAATCGTCAGCGGAGCTGTAAAAGACACGGTCATGACAATAGAAAGCACACAAAGAAGGAATACGCACTTAATCCATGCAGTCTGGCAGTTCGCGGTCTGGCTAGTCCCGGTTCCACACGCGTTCGTTCCGAATTGCTCGTTCTGAGATGTTTGCGGAAGACTAGAAGCCGAGTAGCCTGTGTTCCACAGCTGGTTGGGGTTGCCACCGCTGCAGCCCCAGAGTTGAATCTGCTCGAATGAATTATACTCGCAATCTCATTTAATAACAAGTAATGGACGTACGCGGTTGCCGTCTGCCTGGTTCCCATTCGTTAAATCCATACATTTACCTTGGTTGGTCCAGGCCAGGTGGTTATCGCCCTACAAAAGCCCCGCCATCAGACCAAATCGATTTTGCAGAAAGACGAATAATGATCAACGT
Organism: Nidularia pulvinata; assembly: GCA_036937195.1. Lineage (NCBI taxonomy): Eukaryota > Fungi > Basidiomycota > Agaricomycetes > Agaricales > Nidulariaceae > Nidularia > Nidularia pulvinata. Next base: position 24,852 of record JASFDH010000193.1, on the reverse strand, counting down.
ACAGTGTAATAGAACTGCTGGTTTGGGTTCCCGTTGGTAGAGCAAGTCCAGATCTGCAGCAGCGTGCCGTCTGCAGTATTTCCGTTGGTGACGTCCAAGCACTTAGTGCCGCTAAAGATCTTAACGCTTCCTCCGGAAAAGGTCCATTTCTGGGTTGCATCGTTGGTGCAGGTTTGTATGGTGACGGCTGCACCGTCGGTGTTCGAGGCGGCAGTCAGGCACTTTCCTGCCAACTCACGTGTCACCATAATAGACATTGAGGAGAAGGCGACGGAAATACGCACCATTATTCACAACAGGCTCAATGAGCAGTTCGCCGATGAACCTTTCGTGATACATTACTCATCAATTGGGATGTTCTTCACAACAGGAGATGAAATCTAAACGTACGGAGGCGTCTGCGCCGCGACGTAGGCAGTGAGCAGAACAAGGCCAGAAAGGGCATGCATAACGGAAGGCAGCTCTGTCGCGCGAAAAGGGTTCAAAAGAGTGTGGGGTACCGTCAAGGGTCAGAACTCTGAACAGGTGGGGGAAGAAAAAGAACGCGAGGACGCATGCCGTGTTTTATATGTACGTTATGATTCAGATCTCGCTACGACGGGGCCAAGCCCAACCTGCCGCTTAGAGGTTAGACCCCTCAGAGTGATATTTTTAGCTTTGAATTTGAAAACTGTGATTCTCGGTTGTCTGGCGGAATTAGGCCGGGCGGAAGCACTCAAAAGTCGAGGCTCAGTGCGGGTTTCAATGGTCTGCGAAGGCTAAAAGCTTGTAGTTCGTCAACGAAGTTCATACAACACGATTAGAAGTGGCAGAAGCAGAGCTTACCTTGAATTTTATCTTTGCGGCCGGGGTTGCCTGAAGGCCTGAATGCTCAGCGCTGCAAGAACAAGACGGAGTTTTTGCCAATGGCTTCTCAGTCATTGATACCGAACCCCGCGATTGGAGCTGAAAAAAGATACAAAGATCGCGGTAAATTGAAGAAGTCGAGGATGAGTGCCTTCTTCGACGGTCCTATGACAGAGGGGCCATGGTCATGCGGCTGGGAGAAGGCCTGTTAGGGTCGATGGAGGCAGCTTTCTGCGCGGTGGTAGGCTAAGATCCCCCATGCGACTGGAGCATAGTGCGTGGTATTGACCTGGAGAAGAGTGTTGGATTTCGTATGAATAATAGAAGAGAGCGAGAGGGGCGCACTTTACACTGGCCAGCCGCGTCTAGAAGGTAATACAGTAGCAGGGACTTTATGCGCACCGTGGCTGGCCGACCAAGATAGAAATCACAAAGACCAGTAGTTCTGGAGTTCTAGGTTAATAGGCAGTAGGGTTTACGAATCTGATTGCATCCACACACGAGAGCTGCAGTTTGTACTTTTACTGACGTGCATGAGGAAGTCAGGCAGACTTTCCAAGGACCAGCACTCAGAGAACGTACACCCATAATGCTGACTATGGAAGCGTCGCCTATGCATCCGAGACGTGGGACAGATGCATAGATGATGCCTAGCAATGAGGTAATACTAGCAGGTGATGTGGTCCACGACAGGTCAGTTGATCCGTAGCTACGAAGCTGGGAAATGAACGAGACGGCCATGAAACATACGGGCGAACATGGGGCTACTGTTCAGATCCTTGTCAAGAGCATGACCATAGCGCATATTTGAAATATCGTAGTCGACGGTATCCGATGCCAACTTGATACTTCAAAATACTTCCAATTGGATTCCTGTCGTTGATATCAACAGATAACGAAAATCTGAAGGAAAGAGCTTGTGAGCGAACAAAGGATCATAACATAGAATATAATCCATTATACGCACCATAATGTAGCCTCTTGGAAAGACAGCATTGAAGGGCCAGAACTGATACTTAAATAGCAAGGTTTTGACTGGACTACAAGACTATACCCCCAGAAGCCATGCGGAGGTAAAATGCCTTCTCTGGGAGAGAGTGCCGAGAAAGAGAACATGTTCCATTCTAGAAACGCTGATTCCGAGGGCCGCAGAGTGCGCATTAAGAAATGCAAAGGTGATGAATATTGAACATGGTCGAAGCATAATAACAGGTACCGCTGCCGTCTGCGATTACCACGATCTATGGGGACCAAACAGGCCCATATAGTCTCCTCATCGCACACCGCGACGAGCACGACCCTCTCGACGTCGAGGGCGACTCTCGTATTCTCCTCTCCCTCTATTCTGCGCCTCGGAAGTCCTCCAAGTAGAAGGCCTTAGTCTCGGCCCTTGATTCAGCGCATACACGTACCGTGTGATCCGGAGGTCAGCTTGAGGCCTCAAGCTGACAGCTCACACACACTGGCACAGGTCACAAGCGCCTGGGATCTTGCGAATAGCTTCACGGACAGGATCATATCAGATCCTTGGTCTTCGTGATACATTATTTGGCGAACAGCTTTGGGCTACCAACGCACTTTTGCACAGGACGAGCTTGAGGACTCAGGCTCGCTCGCCCGTAAACTATTTCTAGGCTACTTTACATCTCCTACGTGCTCGCTTTTCACTGACACTCAAGATGCCAGCAAAGTACTCGCATGTGAAGAAGCGATCGGCGTCTGGTCTGCTCAAAAAGGGAGGCCCGAATGGCCACCAGATCACAAAGGAGGTGCACCACCATGCGCGGGCCAACCCGCACATCGACAGAGGCATATCCCAAGCTATGAGCGCCGTCTCACAGCTCGAGCGCGCCATAGCCAAGATCCTCCTCATTCGCTACGAGCAGGACATTGCACGCCTCTTCTCCACCCGCCTATACAGCATTGCTCTCGTGCACCTCCCCACCTTCGTCATGCGATGTGTCTCCCTCGGCGGCCCGGGCTGGCTAGCGTTCAATCACGACATCGAGGAAGTCAAGGACTTCTTCCGCGCCGCCATCAGTATGGACATGCGCCAGGCGGGAGAAAGGGTCGCAACCAAGAGCGTGCTGTGGTCGTACACCGCGCTCCGGCATTTCGTACGTCGTTTCTATGTTCCCCCGCCGTCCGTGCTCCCCTCCTGAACCGTCCGCTAGGCCATGTCGAACAATGTGTCGATATGCAGCAAGCGCGGCCTACACTCCCTGCGCCTCATGCCCTACTATCCTGCGCTGAAGGCCCACCTTGACGCCCTCAAGGCTATGCCCGTGGCGACCTTTTCGAAGCCCCCACATCTTGGTTCTCTGGAAGAGGGCGAGGAAGCGCTCGAGGACGCCTGCGAGCTGAAATACGGGCGCCTCGGTGATCTCACGCCCGCCCACCCCGACTGGGGCGACAACTGGCGCCTTAAAGTCCGCTACGGATACGAGAAGCTCTCGCAGACGCTCTGGCGGGTAGCGCGCGAGTTTGACGTGCGCGGGTACGGGATGGTGCTGCGCGAGAAGCTGACGACGAAGTGGTGCGACTGTGGGTGCTCGACGGACCATCTGGGGGAAGTGTGTGAGCGGACCGTGCGGGAGGACGAAGAGGAGAGCGGCGTGCGGCTGGGGAAGCAGCGTGAATGGGATGGACGGGGAAGCGGGGTTTACGGCTGGGAAACGGAGGAGGAGGAGGATATTTGGGAAATTGATCTGGATTTTGGTGGCCTGGATCCGGACGAGTGTGAGGATGGGATGGATGTGGAAATGACCATCGGGGAGATGATGGAGCTGAGGTTCCTTCGGGCTGAACGGGAAAAGGAGAAAGTGAGCTTTCGCGTTCCAACTGGCTATCGGAAATATTCCAACCTACCGTAGGGCAATGCTGCTTTCCGGAAAGGCGATTTCGACGTTGCAGTCCAACATTATGAGACTGCACATCAGATCGAGCCAGAACTCCCGCACTACCAACTCAATCTCGCTGCGGCTCACCTGAAAATGAAGAAGTATGTGCTTGCTCTTTCAACTTTGATTCCAGTAGCTTATGTGTCTCAGCTGGATGGAGGCAGAAAATGCCTGCACCAAGGCTCTTGGGCAGCACCGAAGCACGAAGGGTTTCTATCGTCGTGCACGGGCACGGATAATGCTAGGGCGCCCAGAAGAAGCCATCAAAGGTGAGGATATCCATGCAGATGCTTTACCCCTCCGCTCATTAGTTATTATACAGATCTCCGCGCAGTATTACGTCTACAGCCTACCAACACGGAAGCTATAGCGGAACTCTCATCTCTACTGCCACCTGAACACATTAGAGCAGGATCTACGCCTGCTCCCTCTTCCTCTTCTTCAAAACAAGGCGGCCCTCTACCTGAGACTGACGTGGATACACTAGAGCGGCTAGGTATCCCTCGACCAAAACAGCTCAAACCGCCTCCCTTCGCACGAACATATCAGGACGATCGGAAGCTGAAGATCGCGATGATGCCCTCGTTGACAGACAAGGGGCACAGTCACAACCAGTGTGGGCATATACACCATCGTGGTGGCACAAGCCGGAACGGGAAGGAGAAGGCGCGATCTGGGAAAGCGAAAGAGGTGGATAGGATGAAGGGGGAGGGCGTGCCGTGGCCGAGCTGGGACCGATATGTCGTGAAGAGGGCCGATATCTGAGGTGCTGTCTACCCATGCCATTCTACTTACTTTCTCGCTATCGCCTTACGCCTTTTTACTTCCTTTCGAACTATTCGATGCGAAGTTGCGGAAATCTGCAGAGAGATGTAAGATCATTTAAACATTGTGACTATTATCGAATTTGTACCACCGCATCGCATGCCACTATAGAGGATCTCACTGTCATGGGAATCTAATTCTTGACATCTCGCTGACCACTAGGTCGAAGACACCAAAATAAGCCGCACTTACCTTCGGAAATTCAGATAAAGCAGACGCGTGACCTAAAGAGACTTCGATCATCAAGTACTAAGCAGAATTTGGTGTACATCGTTATCTCTTCTGTCGCTTGTGGGAGGGCGCAGATGCTCTCAGCCACTGCTCACGGGATAATGTTCCCAAGGATGACTTATCAGCGCAATATAAAGAACCGTAATACTAGGGGTCAACTCCAGACACACAAGCAGCCACTCTTTCAGAACAGCAACAGGACATGGCCACCGCAGTGAATTCTGTACCTCATCCCACATTGATCAAGGTAAGCATTGCTATCCTTATCCTTACTGGGCTTCTCAACTGACGCAATGCCGATAGGTTGACCCATTCATGTGAGAAAAGGTTACTTGTGTGACTTCAAGTGTCATTTTTTGACGCTCCATGCAGCCCTGCAGATCAGCAGAAGGCAAGTACTCACTTACTCGAAGCTTTTTCTTCTATTGACAACTAGTTGTTACATGTAGGGTATTCATAACCGCTGGCAGTAAGAGCCACCCTCCCCAGAGATTTAAATGGTGTTTATATTCATTCCCGTTGTCAGCCCAGATATTCCCGCTATCGCGACTGTGAAACCTGGGCAGGTTGGTTTACCTGTTGTTATTGATTGTCTAAATGCCAATGGTTATCCTTTTTTCAGACATTCAAGTTGGAATGTGTTGGTAGGCGATCATGCTCTGGGCGTTCATACCTGAATTGAAAGAAATGTGCTCCATAAGATTGGACTGGTGCTCAAATCGGCAATAACGATAGTGCGTCCAATTCTTTAAGGGTTCTTTCATGGACTGACGATATATTCTTCGTTAGACAGCGACGATGTCATGAACGTGGATTTGTCGAAGGTTCACAACCTCACGGGGCCTATTGCTGTCGAAGGAGCCGAGCCGGGTGATTGTTTGGTTGTGGACATCTTGGATAGTAAGCGGACACTTTTAGACATCAAGAAGATTTGCTGAAGCTTCATCAGTCACTCCCTTTGAGAAGATGCCATGGGGTTACACTGTGAGTGCCAGTCGCATATACGAACATAAACTATGCTTCACACTGCTTTCAGGGCATATTTGAACTGGAGAATGGCGGAGGTCTTTTTGGTATGGCAGGATCCTTATAATCGTGAAGGAGAATACTCATGTCTAAGGCAGCCCGCGAATTCAAGAGCAGAGCCGCGAAAGCTATCTGGGATATTAATGGTCTGTTTATTCTACTGAAATGAATCGTGATTGGATTTATCTTTTTTTCAGGAATTTATGCCACTTCCCGACACATCCCTGGTGTACGCTTCGCCGGAGTCACTCACCCAGGTCTAATTGGAACTGCACCCTCAGCTGAACTTCTCGCCACCTGGAACAAGCGCGAAGGGGAGCTTATCGCAGCTCATGCCGATGCTGTTCCACCTGTAGCATTTCCTCCGGAGCCGAAGGGCGCCTATGTAGGCCAGGATCTCGATCCTGAGGTCATGGAAAAGATCAAGAAGGAGGGTGCAAGGACTGTCCCAGGCAGAGAGCACGGGGGTAACTGCGACGTGCGTTTATTGCCTTTATGGACGGCAAGGCTCTCGCTGACTCATTTGATTGAGTAGATCAAGAATTTATCAAAGTTGGTTTTTTGTTTAATAACGCTCTTCTTTCAGCTAAAATCCTTGCAGAGGATCTCGTTGCTATTTCCCGGTTTTCATAAAGGGTGCCAATCTCTCCGTTGGTGATCTCCACTTCTCTCAAGGCGATGTGAGTCTTTCAATTTGGCGACGCCTCTATGTGCTTACATATTATCACAGGGCGAAGTAATTTATTTTAATATTCTAAGGAAAGGAAGGCCCTACTAATGTCGTTATAGATGTCATTCTGCGGCGCCATCGAAATGGTAAGCTGTTGTACCTAAGACAATTCCATTCCTCTGAATGTGTCAAAGGCTGGTATCATCACCTTCAGCACTAGCGTCATCAAGGGCGGAGTCGAGAAGTTCGCTCTAAAGCAACCTATCTTTTTGGTGAGATTGCATGTTACTTGGAGGCAACGAATTCGTGGATAAACTTGGTTTTAGCCTTCGCCCATCGATCCACTCTATTCATCAAAGGTCTGTACATTACCACCTTGTTTACACCCACTGGACTCGGACTAACATTTCTTATTCTAGATTATCTTCGAGGGCCTCAGTGTTGATATACGTAAGAAACCGTTTCTAGTATTGGTCAAGCTTACCTCATACCTTTGCATTTCATACTGGAAGATGGAGATGGCAAGCAGTATAACATGGATGCGTAAGTTTCCAAATATCAACGGGATCCATTTACATTGACTTTCGACCAGTTCGGTTGCATATAAACAAGCTGCGCTGAATGCGATTGCCTATCTCATGAAGATCGGTTACAGTACGTCCTTTGTCATAGGAGGCTTTGTATTGCTTGACCTAATACGACAATCAGCTCGGGAGCAAGCCTGTAAGTTATTCCTATCTATTCCGCCAGTCATGCCCTGACCCCTGGCTGCAAAGATCTTCTTCTGTCTGCAGCGCCAGTAGAGAGTCATGTAGGAGCGTTAGTCGTAAGTAGCTCTAACGACGTTCAGTTCTTCCTTCTATGACCTACGGCATCCTGGCAGGATTCTCCCAACGCATGCGTAACGCTCGCTATTCCCACTGGCATTTTCGATCATGTCAGGCATTTTATCTTTTTGATCTAACTTTGAGGCTGATAATTACCCAGGACATTCTACCCAATCCCGATGGCTTTCCCAAGCGAGACTTTGGGCAATGTGCAATCAGAAGTGACGGTGTTGTATAAGACTCATATTATTGTGAATTATGACGACAAGAAAAGAAACGAGAGCTACTACGAAGGTATACCTGCAGCGAGCATGTATTTGTACAAGGACTATCTCGAGAGAAATGGAGTAAAGTGAAAAATGATTCCCCTGATTCTCGAGGACCTGAGCCCATAGTATTCCACAATCAACCTTCAAAGAACACAGGGGTTTCTACCCAATTGACATCCGCCGCCGCCTTGACAACCCATTCAGCCTCGAGAACCAACTTCGCGCCTGGGCCCACAGTCCTACACTTCCACTCGAATTTGCCATCCTTTTCCCCGCCTTTCCCATCAACGACATTGCCCCATCCAATTTGCAGGCCCAAATTCTTATCGACATCCACCAGCTGTCCATCCTTCGCCTCTGCAAGACCCTTCGGGCTCTTCAGAAGGACCTTTGCACGACTGTCCTCCGCGGTTGGCAGAGCATCTTTGACCACCAGCGTAGGCAACGCGAAGGGGTGCCGATTGTATATGGAGATCTTGGTGTTATACATTGTGAGATGGGTGGTCTCGGCGAAGGTACCTGTGCTCTCTTTGACTGTTTTGACAGAGCGGGAGTACGTGACCTTAGTTGAAGGATCGTCGCCGAGCGTGCAAGTGAAATAGTCGCCAGTATTGATGTCCTGTTCAGTACGTTTGGGTATGATCATTGCCATGAGATATGTTTAAAGCTTACATGGATGGACGTCTTGGACACGTAGCTATCATCCATGATGACACTGACAGGACCCGGAAGGAGTCTGTATTCACTGCTATTCTTCACTTCGCACTGTAAAGAAAAATGAACTTCAGTTTGGATCAAGAAGGTGCTATAGGCCGATTACTCACTTGCAGGTACACGCGTGGATCCGCACGCGGCACACTGACGTACGAAATCTTCGCATCGAAAGGCAAAATGGCGACAGACACCTGGTGATCCATCCCATCTGATGGGATAGTTGACTCTCCATAAACGGAGTAAGAGATGGCGATAGGTGTCTCTGTAACTATTGTACGAGCCTCCTCAAGCGCAGAGGGCAAAGGGATCTCTTCGAAATCCTGGTTCTGCTCATCCAACGTTTGTTCTGCCTCAGGCCAGGAAGGTGCATGGGGGGCTGTTTCAGAATCTCCTCCGAACGACCCTCCTCTGAGCGAAATACTCTCTGGACCGTAAGGTATAACAGTGGTGCCAAATCCGTTAAATCCTCTGGAGGGCGCGTGGGATTGCCCGAAAGCGGGATGGATGGTTGTGTCAGCAGCGGAAGTCGAAGTTTCAGTAGGCTGTGATAAAGTAGATCCAAACAGAGATGATGGAGCTTGCTGTTGAGATTGCGCTTGTTGTTGAAATTGTACATGCTGTTGATGTTGAGCAGCTGGTTGCGCTCCAAACAGTGACCCACCAGCAATATTTGCTGCAGGTGCAGCTCCAAATAGACTAGATCCTGTGGGCTTCTGGGGGATAGGTCCAAAAAGCCCCGGCCGGGTAGTGGCGTTGGCGTTATTCTTGAACCCGTTGAACCTAGTTTCTTGAGGTTTGATTTTGAGCGTGGCCAAGCGCGGGATAGTCTTGACCATCGTATCGGATTCTACAGTACTGAGAGTAAGAGACGTGCCATTCCAGTCCTCGCCGGTAGTCTGCATAACGCGCGCGCGGTATTGCAGGGACACAGTCGAGGAAGGCTTGCTGTTCTCTCCCGTGGTCGCATGCAGTTCGTAGGTAGGTTTCCAAAAGACATTACTGACAACTGCAGGAGGTAAAAAGGGGGAAAATTAGCCAGTTTATAGAAGAGAAGATTAAGCACTCACTATAGGTGAGCTTTAGGGAGACTGGACAGCTCTCGATTGCAAAAACGACGATAGTAACTGATCCAAGAGCGCTGCCTTTATTGGCGACTTTCTTGTTAATCTCACCGTCAATTTGTCCGTCTATTTCTACTATTTTTTCGTCGAGAATGGCGACCTGAATTAATTGCCAGATCAATATCAACTTCTGAAAGAGAACTCAAGGGGGAAAAGAAACGATATTACTCACTGCATCCAGGTTTCTCTTCCCGCGTTCAACGAAGTTCTGCAAAAACTCCGTCATCTGCATAGGTGAGACATGTTCTCCGCTCAAGGTCTTTCCGTAGTTCACTAGGAGATCAGCCTCATGCTCTCTGACGCGTTTCTCACTCTCAAGAGTAGCTTTCTTTGCTCTCAAAGCACGAATAGCGTCCGTCGTGGGAGGGAACGCAGAAGCAGCACTAGCCCTAAAGGTTGGAGCGAAACCTGTAGTAGTGAGGCCAATATGGCTTGCGACGCCGAAAGTAGCGTTGTTTAGCTCAACAGAACACACAACATCAAGCAAACGAGCTGCAGAACCCAACCCAGATACTCTGACAGAGTGCGTATCAATTGCGCTGGGAAGACCTTCAATTTCAATTTTATTCTGTCCTTTCTATTATGTACCAAAGGTAGTTATACCACCGAGCTACAGTTCTTGCATGGAGATGTCAACGACGTACCTCAAGATCCAGAGAGAAGGCGCGGACCACCTCTGCTTTGGCTGACTTAAATACGGTCACTGATTCGATTGGATGCTTGGACGCTGTAAGAAGGACGTTAGAAGTCATGATGAGAGTTGAGATAGAGGTGCGGTAGGCAGAAAACGCGCAATACACCAATTTAAAGGCTTTTCACACTTCGGTGCCGTTGGTAGTTAGTGACTGTGACTCAAGCAGGAGTGCAGTCACGATGTCACGGATCTTCGTTGATCGCATCACACTGGCATAGGGACTAGCATGGATGACTCCGATAATATGAAAAAATACTCCTTAGCTTGCAATACACATCTAATCCGCTTGAAATTTTACGGCGTAGCTTCATTCTATATTGTATTCAATGTATCAAACTTTTAACACTTATCAGTAGAGTCAATATTGTACAGTAGCCTTTCACCCATGGCATGGGTAAATCATGAGTAAATCATGTTTTTAAGGATTTGCAGAGTGTTGTCTTAGCATCTGATTATAATCTTTGTATAAGATATTCACATATATTAGGGCAGTTCACAGTAGCATTTTTCATTCCATTTTTCAGTCATTTTCCATTTCATTTTTTAATCAAAAATAACTTGAAAAACAAGTCCAAAAATGAGAAAATTGTGAAAAACAGACACAACAAGTGTTTTTCCAGAAACAGCTGTTTTTCAGTTCATTTTTCAGTCCTATTTTTCATTGGGGATTTCAGTCTCTGCTTTGAATTTCACTCCACTGATTTTGCACTGCCTTGCTGTCCAAACCCCACCACCCCACACTTCACCCCCACATCTCCTGTGTGGCCCTCACTATCCTCATTGATTGATCTCCTTGCCAAATGTAAGGCCAATGAAATCAAAAGGGGGCATCACAAGCACCAACTGCTCTTTCAACATTAGGCTGCTGAGAATGAGTGTCACTGGGGGGGAAGTCATGTCCACATCCTCCAGCTCCAGCTTCAACTATGCCAGGACCAGCCAGCTGCTGGCTACAATGGTGGAGAGATTGTTAACTATGGAATGCAGAGGTATAATCTCAATGATGGCTTCAACAACAAAGCCTACCATGAAAATTAGTGTGGTTTCTCCTTCATTCACACCCTTATTCAGACATTTGTTTAATCACTTCAGACCTCACTCATTACTACTATCTTTTACTACATGGTTAATGTCAATCACATCATATTTAAGAATGTCTCTGTGCTTGCATGAATTCATTATCAAATAATTTCTCTTTCTTGAAGCTCAAGATTAAGCATTTTGAGGTCTAAATCCAGTGATAGCTCATGCTGATCTACATGATTATTGACAGTGGGGTGGAGTTTGATCCCAGCCGGACTGCCAAATGAGCTCTATTTCTATTTTTGATTCCCATTTTTGAGGGATTTGCATACCTGGAGGTTCATGGTAGCCATTTTTCGGTCATTTTTCATTTCATTTTTCATTTATTTTTACTGCCAAGATTTTGAAGTTGGCGGTAAAAATAAACAAAAAATGAAGTAAAAAATAACCTGAAAAATGCCGAAAAATGCTACCATGAACATCCCTATTGTAGTTATATCTATGTCAAATATCTAAGGTATAGAGCAAAAAATGGAGCCAGGAGAGGGCAAATACACAATTTACCTGCAGGTATCCCTGTTAGCCCCTACGCTGGCAATAGCAGGCATCCGGCCCGGTTATGTTGCATATACTAATGTAATGTTCAAATTGATGTCAAGTCGATGTCTTCCAAAATTCTGAAGCAAACCTTGAGTAAACCCAAATAAATCTATGGAATACATAAGAATATGCGTGCACTCCTCTTCATGAACACTCGTATAAATATACATACACCTCGCAAAATAAAGCAGTTCAAATCAATTTCAAAAAAATACAATCGCCCAAACCGGGCCAGTGCATCACATTATGCGCCATTCCGACTCCTCTCAAGTTCAGATAGACTCTGACGGTCGATATCGTATTGCAAAAATTCCACCTGATGAAAAGAGGCACAATAACGGGCCATGAGTTGTAGGCTTATAGTGTAGGAAATTTTTCATCTCTTCAGCAACTAGTACTAACCTTGGACTGGTGTAAAATTGCCGGCTCCCCGCTTCTATTTTTGTGTGTCGCATTTGTCCTGGTAGGAACATGGATATGAATATCGGTCAAATCAATCCCCACATCTTGAAGCACTGTTCTTCCGTTCCACCTGATGGTTAAATTTCTCAGTTGATATTGAATCATCGACTTGATGTGGCACTAACCCCGTAATTAGGGTAAGAGCATACGCTGGAAATCTAATGTTCACATGAGTAATATGCGATGCACAGGAAAATCTTGATCACATACACATTGTTTGGAAGGAATAAAGCCCCAACCACCAAACTAAACATCGAGGATATCATCAATATGGCCTTTATAAAGAGGATCATGTATAGAAAGACAAATTACAATTATTTCTATCAATGAGGAACTGTGAAGGCATTGAATTCACATTCGCCAAGAGATAAGTAGCGCTTACCGTTAACATTCCGAAAATGGCGAGGAGACTGTCCAATCAGGTTATAAATTCAATCCACTTTCAAGCTTAGGAGTAATCACCTAGTAATGAGGCCGGTCTCTATTCAAAAAGTCAGAGAAATGATGAGAAATATTTGTCTTGGAATCACTAACGAATGGTCCATAAGATTATTCTGTCGATAATAAGCGTCGTCCTACAGATCCATAAATAATCAGTAACGAGGAACTATTGACATGCTGATAATAGTACAGACTTTTTCAAACCGACATTTCGTTTTTTCCACAGGAAGTAGCAAAGTGAAATCGTGATAGTTATATCAACCGCGGTGCTAATAGCCCAAGCCGATGGGAGAAGCCACTCCATGGAGTCATTATAAAACGCGACTTGCAGCATAGTCTTTCCAGTTATTTTGACTCCCCATGTGGTCACGCATGCATAGACATAAATGCTGCCTATCGCGCAGGATAACGGGATTAAGACACTGCAGCTAATTTGGTATATCCGGAAGGCGTATATAATCTAAAGCAATATCACTGGTTAGCCGTGGAATAAGGGCTATGGCACTACCAAAGCCTACTTGAATTGAGCTATGAATGAATGGAGCCACGAACGCGCTTCCTATGATTCCGCGAGGCATTTTTGCAAATGCGAGTGTTAAAGGATTGGGTGTCTCGTCGGATGTTAGTTCGTAAACCCCCCATTCCGTGAGAACCATGTATAGCATCGCAGAAGTCCTATTATGACACAGGTGGTTTTAGAAATGCTGAGCGTCTTTCACGGTCCTAATACCATACCACGCTGTACCAGCCTGATTCATAATGATGAAGTTAAACCATTAATCTATAAGTTATGGAGCGTACCATCACTTTGATAATAAGGCGATCCTTTGGAAAGTTACGAAAATACGAAAAAGTTTGAGAGGTTAATAACCCAAACAACGCAGACGCGATCACCGAGGCAATTCGGAGGCTAGCTAGCACTGTTCCAGCCATGGCAAAAGGACGTGATAGCTTTCTTGAAGTGACAGCGTTATAAAGACCTAGATGTGCGATAGGTGATCTGATCAAATGAGTTGGAAAGCTGATTAAGTAGACGCGACTGGAAAGTATATACCGCGAGTAGTATTTTTGTGGATGAGAATGCCCATCAAAGATGTAATGGTGCGGCGTCAAGCGGCGAGCTTGGAATATAGCCCCGCTTTGGCCTAGCTACTCCTCCAAAAGTATGTAGTAGCCATCTAACATCATTCTACTGAAAGAAGTTTTGAAGGGCGAAGCCTTATGACCTGAATGTTAGCAATGATTCAAAAGTACAATATTAGAAATGTCCGGTCATGTCCAGCTTACTAGTAAGACACATTCCCGCTAGGATGTATGACCCAACGAGTTGGCAGATAAGTATAATAGTCAGCTCCTAACGCTCCGAATCTCCCGTGATAAATTTCGCGCTTCATTCAACGCTTGCAGGCGGGCTCGTTCACACCGCAAATCACAGGGGAAAAAAGCTGAACAAAGTCGGAAATAAGTCGGGTTGCCTCCATGTAGATCAGATTCAGAGAGCCCCATGATTTCCTGATATCAAAGATAAGGTCCCACAGGGGACCTGATACCTTTATAAAGGGTCGTTGATTCATCCTAGAAGACGCAAACTTGCAATAACGAAGATGTCTGAATCAGCTCTGCTAATTCTGAATCTATCCATTGATGATAATCGGATTGCAGCTAAGAGATTCAAAGAGGAAGAGTAGACTGTAATATCAACTTCAGCTGTGATGGCCCTATTGAATAAGAAATACGATCGATTCATTGGTGCAAGGGATAAAGTGAAACAAAGAGAAAAACAACTTTACCCGCATCCACAGAATCATTAGCTGTTCACCTCGGGGACAAGAATCGGTGCTGGGACGGGCGTGAGGTGCCCAAAAAATCAATATTGAATGAATCGAATACATTTCGAACAACGCGATCAAGTTTCACAGCCTGAACACTCGAACACCTATTGAGAAGAGGAAATGATGGAGGTAATACATGGAGGCTTTAATGATCATCTTTACATAACCAAGATGGACCAGCTAGATTGGGTTGAAGTAGACCCTAGACTGGTAGACGACATAGTATTAGCTAGTGAGATGTATTTCAAGAAGAGCTTGCTGGGACAGCCAGATTCAACGTCATGTAAGCAGGTCGCCTACATTAATTTCAACAGCTGTCAGAATATCCACAAAATCGAGCTTTCCAAATCTCCGATATATAAGTATGGTGACTGGTGACAGTTACGGATAAGCAAAGTCAGCCAAATAAAGGCTAAGTCTCGTAGGAATGGTAAATTATCAGATGTGGTATTTTAGCCTGGAAATGTCATATTTAGGAAATATTACAGTGTTTTGCATTGCCGTTTGCACAACGAAGTTGCGAAATTGCGTTTGTATTTGTTGTACCGTGACATCGATAAGTCGGGATGTAACAGCCCGCTGACCATGCGGCCCACGTGTAGATGGGCCTCTGACAGTGAGTGTTATAATCACGGTGATAAGAAAAAATGTTGTAAACCATCCTGACGCAACGCCCAACGAGGTCTCACAGCTGACACCACGCCATTTTACAAGAGACAAAATACTTGCAAAACGCAATGTAGGCTGATTAAATTTTACCTTTTGTTTTTGTAATGGAAAATTGTATAATTTTACCCAATGTTATTTCCTTATATGGAAATAAAATCATACATTTCGCTAGTTGGTAAATTTTTGGTAAAATTTAATCAACCTACAATCGATTTTACACTAATTTTTCGTCCTGTAAAATACCGGAGCGCCAGCTGTGTCTGCAATCTCTCGCGGCGAGAGATGCTGCTCGTTATGCCAAACGATGATCCGGGCGCACATTTCATCAGATACTTGAGGCGCCATGACGGTTGAACGTGAGATATTTTTACAGCTAATTGTTAATCGATAGACCCACTTCGCCAAAAAATGGCCCAGTATTTTTGTTTATAGTGGTGCCTGTACAAATAGATCTAACCCAAATCAAGCGGGTCGTCCGGGGCACGTGATTATACTCTTGAGAATTCTGAATCCAAATCTGAACATCATTTTGAACTGGAACAACGGAGCCCTCACCTTTATCTTAAACTATGACTATAGGAAACTGTCGACATATCTCACCGGAGGCCAAATGTTAGCGTCGATGGGCCCTCTCGAGATCCAGAAAGCAACAGGGATTTTCAGAAGAACTGTCAATCATGTCTGGGCACTTTCACGAACATTGGGGTGTGTAGAAAGGAAACTATTGCAAGCAGGAGACCACATATTTCCGTTACCTTCAGTGACGGAGAGCCTAATGCAAAATATCAAACATTAAAATTGTGCTTATATACAATGTAATGTAATCTCGAATATTTTGAAGCAACAAAAGAGAAGACACAGGGAGCAAAGACTGTGTCATCGTGATCACATGCCCCAGACAATCTGCCCGATTTGGGTTGGATCTATTTGTACAGGCACCACTATAAACAAAAATCCTGGGCTATTTTTTGGCGAAGTGGGTCTATCGATTAACAATTAGCTGTAAAGCGCTCAGCGGCAACTCAGTAGATCTGGGACCTGAGACGTGACAATCTGACAGGGTCCGTAACAGAGCATACAATTGCAAACATGATGTTGGCAACACTGTTGTGCAAACAGCAATACAAAGCACTGTAAGCAAGATTCAACGAGCACATTTTTTATAAGTAGTCATTGTGGGTTTCGAACCTCAAAAATTTGGCGATCATACAAAGAATTCGTAGAAATCACGAAAAATGTGGTAATCGACTCTTTTCCTCATTCGCGGTCCGTACAGGTCGAAAATAAGAAATTCTAAACCTTTATTCTGGCTGAATAAAATGTCTAAAGTTGTAAGAACATTACCTAAAACTCCCAAAAAGGGTGTAACTGACGCCATGCATTATGGTCATATGTACTGTATCAGATCTTCACTGTGCGGGGAACAAGGTTGCTGCTTGTGACAATTATTTATGGGTGACGAAGAAAGAGCGAGTAGATATATATTAACTGGACAGCTTATGTGCAGAGTATAAAAGGCGCATTAAGTACTATTTTTTCTAAATCTTTTCTCTGCCCAATGTTTGTCAACTTGCTCAATATCAAACATCGGTAACTGTCGCTCCGATAGAGGCCCAGGGACCAGGCTCCTATCTGTTCAGTTATCATCCTGCATTGGCCCCGTCTTCCGACAGCCGTAAACTTCTACCTCATAGCAGCGTCGTCACGCACTACCTGCAAACAAGTGCCATATATGACAGGTAGGACTCTCGCACTGTGAGCTATCGCGGCTATGGAGTACGCTGACAAGAAGAACGCGCCATTCTTTCCTTCGATGTCAGAGCTCTCTGCTATTTCTCCTCGAATTTCAAAGCGGTTCTACTCTGCGAGGTTCCTGGTTTTATTCGTGGCAACCTTCTTTACGATACCTATCTACAACGTCGCATTAGTTCACTTTCAAGGCTTCGATAGTTGGCTTCAGAGGGCACATCAAAGCTTCTGCCCTCAAGCAGAGGTTCTTATCCCGGTGAAACATGGGATGCTCTGGAATCATCTGATCTCAAATATCAAGACCGAGGAATTCAAGAGCAGGGCTATTGACTGGCTAGTAGGCGCTGTGAAAATTCCGTGA
The DNA here is from genome assembly GCA_036937195.1 of Nidularia pulvinata. Classification (NCBI taxonomy): domain Eukaryota; kingdom Fungi; phylum Basidiomycota; class Agaricomycetes; order Agaricales; family Nidulariaceae; genus Nidularia; species Nidularia pulvinata. The sequence goes on along the minus strand of JASFDH010000193.1, from coordinate 7,592 downwards.
GCAAAAATACGTTGGTCCCCGAATAGCTTCCCTTAATTCTGCCTCGCGCAACAAGCACCGAGTCATATGATGACATGGGACCCGTCGGAAAGGATCCACGCTGGGAAGTATTTGGCTCCTTTCATAGCTACTTGTTGGAAGCTTATCCGCTTGTGTATGCCAGCTCCTTAGTTTTAGTTTCTTGAATTACTTACACATATCTAGACATGCCCATCTCAATTTGACGAAAGTCAACACCCATGGACTGTTATACGAGTGGAAGGGCTCTGACTCATCTCTTAAGCCTATCCTTTTGGCAGCACATCAAGGTACGCTGTTTATACGCGACTTGACCTGCGTATCGCTCATCAACTTGCGTACATATCTTTTGTAGATGTTGTTCCAGTCGCATCTTCCTCGTTAAACGAATGGAAATACCCGCCATATTCAGGTCATTTCGATGGTAATTTTTTCACACATTTTGTTATCGAGCCCACGTTGATTACTTAGGTGAGCGAATTTGGGGACGAGGAACCTCTGACGACAAAAATGGTCTCATTGGTATTCTGTGAGCGTCAAGCTTATGGCATAGAGGAGCGCTTTCTCATGTTCTGGGTCATCCTTTGCTAGCTCTGCTCTTGAGCTACTTCTGGAAAACAAATTCCAGCCAAACCGCTCCATTGTCCTGGCTGTGGGGTTTGATGAGGAAGCCAGCGGTCTCGAGGTATGTCCATGTAACTTTGTCATGTTCATGTTGACCGGTGTTGAGATAGGGTGCAGGTATGTTAGCACCTGTACTTTTGGATGCATACGGTGAAAACGGCTTTGCATTCCTAATCGACGAAGGTGGTACGTGAGATTTGGTCACTGCCATTATCCCCGTTTATTTAAGTACCATTTTCCCGCAGATGGATTTATGCAGCAGTATGGGAGCACATTTGCTACTCCAGGAATTGCGGAGAAAGGTTATCTTGACGTGCTTGTCGAGGTATCTGCACCTGGTGGCCATTCAAGCATTCCTCCGGTGCACACTGTAAGTAAAAATAATGGACGAAGCATACCGAGAGTTAATATTTTCCACAGAGCATCGGAATTCTATCAGCTCTTTTAGTTCAATATGAAACACATCCATTCCACGTTTATTTAGTCAGTATGCTTTTTTCCATTAAAATTTTCCACATGAATATGCTCACGGTTACAAAAGGGCAGAGACGACCCTCTCTATACCACCTTTCAGTGTTTTGCGGAATATGCAGAAGATCTGCCTTCGGATTTTCGTGCGATTATCAAGAAGTCGGTCGCCTCAAAAAAAGCGTTGGATGCATTGCAAGCATTTGTGCTCGAGAACCCTTTGTATAAAAGCTTAGTTGGAACCACTCAGGCGATAGATCTCGTCCATGGTGGTGTAAAGTCTAATGCTCTCCCCGAGAATGCATGGGCGGTCGTAAACCATCGCATTGCGGTAAAAAGGTCCGTAAACCCCCCCACACACAGGCATTTCTGTATCTAATAAGGTCAACAGCTCCATCTCCGAAGTTCATGCACACAGTACTGGGCTTCTTGCGCCCCTAGCTTCTAAATTCAATCTCTCCTATATAGCTTTTGGTGCTCAAGTATCAGACGACGGTGCTCCATCGAGTGGCAGCCTGACATTGAGCAATGCATTTTATAGTGGCCTCGAACCTGCACCTATTACCCCAACTGCGAGCGATGCCGCTCCATATGAACTTTTGTCTGGAACTATCAAGGCGACATTCAACTCCTATCGAAACCTCTCCGGTCAAAATAATATACACATTGCCCCTGGTTTGATTTCTGGAAACAGTGGTATGTCGGCTACATATTGCAGTCGAATATACCTGACATGTAGAGACCACATTGCTAGATACTTGCTCTTACTGGGAGCTATCGAGCCATATCTTTCGATATAACCATCAAAATTTTGGGGATGAGAATGTCATACTCTCAGGTATACACACTGTCAATGAACGTGAGTACTTCAGGAAAATATGAGAAACTCGCAGCCTCAGTACTCAGCGGCGATGGCAGACATTGAAGCTGACGCATTATTGGAAATAATCTGGTTCTTCTCTACCCTCATTCTAAATGCTGATGAGTCGACTTCCTTCAATTAATTATCATGCCTAAACCTTCGATCATGATTTGCCTCAACTCTTCGATCGTTTTAGCATATCCCACCTAGGCTCCGGTTCCATTTCCATGCTCTCTCCCTTCCTTTCCAACTCATTCCTTGTCTCTTTACATATATATTTTTATTTTTATTTTTAATTCCGAATTAGTCTCTGTTGTGGCGTACCATATGTCTAGAGAGCTGTTAGCTATACCGTACTAGCTAGTCTAGTTGACTGATAAACTAAAGTGTTCGACCGTGACATGCTGAGGGGCCGCTGAGGCGTGTCCCCGGAGCTATAGAAGCTCGTAAACCAAGGGAGTTAGGGTTGGGGTGTCTACTAATGGCTGAGGTGTCTAGGGCAGTGGTGAGACTGTGGTGGGGGCTGGGCTTCTTCGTCTAGCGGGTTTGGAATGTCCCTAAAGACTGTGTGGAGACGGTCTGTAGCGACTACGTAGTGCAAGATGTTTTTGTGGAATGTTATTGTAGATAATAAGCCTTTGAGGCTCTTGGCTGGGCGTCCTAGGGGGTGAAGGAAGATGTTACGCAGGGTATCATAGGCTGGGCAGCATAGGAGGAAGTGGTCTATTGTCTCTGTCTTCTGGCAGTTAGGGCAGAGTGGTGAGTTGGTCTTGTGGATGCGATGGAGGTGGGAGTTGAGTGGGGCATGTCCAGTGATGAGTTGCGTGAGGAGGCTGGTATGCTTCCATGAGAGTGACATGTGGTTCCTGTGGAAGCGTTTATTCAGTAATCCTGGTACGACTAAGCTAAGTTTTTGCCAGTTAGAGGAGCATTTACGATGATCGGCTGCTTGTTTCTTGAGGCATTTGTTGTAGTTTTGTTTTATTGCTGATTTGCTCCATGGTAGATGTTGGTGGAGGAATCAGGGGAGGTTGGAGGTTTGAGATATATCCCCGTCAGCTGCCTTCTTTGCTTCTTCATCTGCTCGTTCATTGCCTGGTATCCCTGTGTGACCTGGTGTCCAGCATATATGTAGTTTCAGGTTGGGATGTTTCTTTTGTAAGTGTGCTATGAGCTGGTGGAGTTGGTCGAGTAGGTAGTGGCCTGGTCCTGGTTTGGTGGTGGTAGAGGCCTGGATCGCTGCTTGGTTGTCTATGCTGATGGAGATGGTTGTGACCCTGTGTTCCTGCTGCAGGAGGTGTATTCCGAGTGACATTCCCATACATTCGCCCTCGTAAACTGTGTGCTTTTGTTCTGTGCCCAGTAGGTGTTGTGCTGTTGAGATTAGTCTATTGCATCTATGTAGTATTGCCACCACTCCAATGTGACCATCCTTCCCTGATCCATCTGTATATATTCATATATCGGCCTTATCTTCTTCATCCTCTGCTGCTGCCTTCTCCTTTGTATCGGCTATCCTTGTGGTGAAGCTTGGGGTCCACTTGGGGTCTAGCCTTGCTGGGAGGATCTTTTCTGTACGTCTCGGGTTGAGTTTGAATGCCTGCATGAGGTTGTTGATAGGAGCTGGGTGTGACTTCAAATGGTGGCCTGCTGCTTTTGTAGCTGTGGTGTGTAGTGGGTGTGAGCTTGGGAGGGTGGCAAAGCATAATGCTGCCCTGAAATGGTGTTTTTCTACCAGCAGATGGAAGGGCAGTAGGTTTGCCAGTGCATCGAGTGTGTCTGTTGAGGTGGTGCGCATTGCACCTGTGATCAGGAGAGCTGCTCGGTGTTGGACCGATGCTAATTTGTTTAGGTGGTTTCAGGCATGTTTGTGTGGTTGTTGATGTCCATGGGGTCCTCATGTTGGCTGGGTTGGGAGGAATATGTCAGTAGCGTATAACATCCTAGGAACTGTGATGGAGAGGTATAGGCGTCTGATGCTGGGGCCAGTTGAGCCTCAGGTGGGTTTTGCTACCCTGGTGAACTGTATAATCCAGTCTTGTCCTTTGGCGATTGCTGATGCCTTCTGCTCGTTCCAGCGTAGCTCACGGTCTATGTATACTCCTAGGAATTTGATGGCTGTTGAGGACTTGATTATCTGGTTCCCCAGTCGTAGATCTGGTCGGGGTAGTGGAATGGTGCATCGGGTGAGGAATGGATGGGGTATGCAGTGTCTGGATGAGTCTAGTAGCTGAAATTTCTCCACCCCAAATTCGCAGTTGTGGTTAGTTGCCCAATCAAAGATTCCACCTGTGTTAGTCATGATGTGTTGGAGCTTTGTATGTGTTTCTGCAAAATCTGCTCCAAAAACCACTATTGCTATGTCATCAATGAAGAGCAAGATCTCCTCTCCTGTCTGGAGGTTGCAAAGTCCTGGAAGGTCTGAGTTGTAGAGTAGGTAGTAGATAACCGACATGGGGCATCCCTGGTCCAAGCCATTGTCAATATTGAAGAGATCTGTGTGGTAGTCATCAAAGTGGAGGGTGGTCTGATGTGTTGCCAGGTGTCGCTGTAACCAGTCTGTGTATTGCTTAGGTATGCCCTGTTGCCATATGTTGTGGATTAGACGATCAATGCTAACACTGGGGAAGGCTCCTTTCACATCCAAGCACAGGATCGATGCTACCTTACCCTTGTGCCAGGCATCACAGATAAGTTTAGTCATCAGGTGGATAGAGTCTGTGGTCATTCATCCTGGTCGTCCCCTGAAGTGATTTGTTGGGATAATGTCGTGCTTCTTGCACAGTGTGCTGAGGTCCTCGGTGATGCAGCTACTGAGTAGACGGGCTGTACCATCTGTGAGTACAATAGGGTGCCAGGCATTGGGGGTGCTATAATCTGGTTTTCCTGGTTTCTTGAGGACTATGGTCTCCATCAGGGCCCACTGGGTTGGGTAGTACTTGAGGGTGAAGGTTGCTCAGAAGAGGGGCCCTAGGAATAGGACCAGGAGGTCTTTGCAGTTTACAAAAATGCTGTTAGGTATGGTGCCAGGGTGTGAGGCTTTGTATGGCTTGAGTTTTCTTATGGCGCAGTGGATTTGCACATCTGTCAGCTGTTGAAAGGTCCATTTTGGTGGAGGGTAGGCAGTGCACTGCTCAGTGGGGGCTTCCGGTTTTGGTGGGAAGAAGTTCTTGTATAGGATCTGGCCTTTGGATGCATTGTCTGCTGCCTCTCCGATTACCTGTTTCATTTGGGGATCATGGACCGCTAAGGTTGGGACTCTTGTTCTACCTCTGTTGCTTGATGGGCCTGTGACCAACCAGCTTGCATCCCAGATGTTCATCTTGTCTAGGCCTTCTAGCCAGGTGAGCCAGTGTTCTGTGCATGCCTTGTGAATGGCTTCAGAATAGTCGTTACGGGTGCAGCGATACTGTTTGTGGACCAGGTGTGTTTCTATATGTTTTAAGTGGTGTGTCTTCCTTCCTAGCTGTCTTGTGAGTTTCTGATGTTCTGTTAGTTCTGCTGTCCACCATCTCTTTGAATACAGGGAGGGTTTTGTTAGTGGGACATGCTTCTCGATGAGCGTATGTAGGGTGTCATTCAGTTCCTTGAGCCACTTGTTGAATTCCTGGATGGTCCGGATCGCCTGTGGGTTAGGTTTGTTGGCCAAAGCTGCTTCCATGTCCTCTGCAAATGCTCTCCAGTTGCATTGATGGAAGTTGCAACAGGGGGTGTTGGTGCTGTTCCTGACAGTGATGTTGATGTTGGTAAGTATTGGCAAGTGATCAGTGCGTGGGGGTTGGCTTTCAGGGGCTGCATTGCAGAGGTCCACTGCATTTAGCAAGCCTTCGCTGACAAAACGTTGTCCACATGGGTAAGGTTCTTTGTGCGCATGGTGTGCAGGGTGGGAATATCCTTGGGCAGGGCCATCTTCATGTGGTATCGGCCTAGCAGGTCTAGCAGGGGTTGGGTTAATGCTAGGCTGCATGCTGTGTTTGATAGGTGGTGGTTCCACTCTTCCTCCCATAGCATGTGATGTTGGTTGAAGTCTCCTAGCCAAATGAAGTATGTAGGAGGGTCACTTCTGCTGTGGCCCTCCTCCCTTGTTTTGTGCATGTAGTTGGAGAGTGCCATGATACTGTGGTTGTGGGTGCAGTCATTGTAGATATTGAGAAGGATAATGTGTCCAATATCGCTAGTGAGTCAGACAGCTGTAACATCAGGTGAGTCTATTGGGAGTGGCTTCTAGGCATCTGTTGTGATTCATTTATTGACCAGGAGAATAGAGCGAGTGCGGTGGTCACTGGTGCAGTGGTGTGTAGGGTAAACAGTGATCTAGTGTGTGTTGGCCCTGGTGTTGCAGAGGTGGTTGATGTATGGTTCTTGTAGTGTGCAGATGTCAAAGTCCTTTCCCATTGCCATTAGCAGCGCATGTTGTCCATCCAAGGAGCTGTTGATGTTTTGTTGCCAAATACATAGTGTCCATGTATTAACTGGTGGTTCTTCAGGCATTGGTGGGGGTCTGGGTGTCCAGCACCACAATATGAGGGGTAATGGGTAGAGTTGGGGTTGATGTGCTCCTTGCCCATTGGGTTGTTGTCCCTGGCAGGGGAGGTGTGTCTTCATGGTCTGCTAGCTGGGATCTGTCTGCTTGATCTGTGCCTGGTCTCAGGATCCAGTCAAAGAGGCTCCCATCCTGCTGTGTCCTCTTCATTGGCCAGCTGTTGTCCTGAGCTCCTGTGTTTACTCCCCTCCCTGGTGCCTTTCCCTTACCCTTCTCTCCCATCCTTCCTTTTCCTCTCACTGAAATATCAGTTTCCCTAATTCCTCCTTCTTCCTCTTGCCTCTCTCCTTCCTCTCTTAGATCCGCTTCCCCTTGCTCCTGCATCCTTGTGTTGTCTCTGTGCTCTCTCTGTCTCTCCCTCATCCAGTGTTCATGTTGGCTTCCTGCCTGTACTGTGGCTTGTACCTCCCCCAGAGTTAGGGGAAGGTGTGTTGGTGTATGTGTTTTGTTGGATTCTTGTGTTTGCTCATGTCGATTGAGCATAGTCTGTGCTGGTGTTGATCTTGTTGCTGCCTGTCTTGATGGGTGTGGTCGAGGTGTTTCATTCCATCCCCTGGCTATGGGTTCCAAGTGATTGTCTGTTGAAAAAGGCTCCCAGGTAGCTGGGTCATTAGTAGGGAAGTACTTGTACTTCATTTCTGGGATCCTTGCATGTAGCTGCTGCATCTTCTCTAGGAAGAATGGGCATCATCTGTCTGCTGCCCCATGGCCTTCAGCCTGGGGGCCTGTGCAGTTACTGCAGCGGAATTTTGTTCGGTCTTTGACCTGGTACTCTCTGGTCAGGTGTTGGGCTGTGCAGCATGCACAGGTTTCATGATCAGCAGGGCACTCAGGGGCTCGGTGCTTACTAGCAATGCTTTGACATTTGAAGCAGCACTCTGGGTCAGCTGGGCTTTTCTGTACCTTGACTGGTTTTCCCTCTATAACCAGTCCATTGAAAAGAGCTTTATTTGCTGCCTCCTGGGTAGCAAAGCCCAAGACGATGTGAGCAACCTCCTGTCCTGACAAGATCTAGACAATGGCTAGATAAGCACAGTGATGTGCTCTAACCTCAGTCACACTGCTGTGAGTGGAAAG
>JASFDH010000192.1:0-31688 GCA_036937195.1 Nidularia pulvinata | reverse complement strand
CCCTCCGTGCCCGCGTGCGAGGACTCCGCGGCGACCGCGACGAGCAGGCAGAGGCGGACCTTCCACTCTAGGCCACCACTGTTCGGTGTAGAGGAGCCAACGCGCACTTGGAAGGCGGGACTTGCATCGGAGGGGATATCCAGCGCAAAGGTGGTGCGTAGGGTTGAGAGGGTGTAGGAGTAGTGCTCTGCATGCGCGCGCCGGAGGTGCCGGGAGCTGGAGGGGGGGGCGATGGTAGAGGGGAGGGTTTCGTGTGCTTCGAGGATGGCAGAGAGCTAGGTAGGAGTAATGTAAGATTAGGCAGCATGTTGAGTAGCGAAATGCAAATACAAACCTGTAGAACCCTCGTCCTCCCTATCCTCTCATTCAGCTCCACCACGCCGCCAATAGTCTCCCCAAGCCGATATGCAGACTTTGTGAACGTCAACACGGCAACCTTCACTCCGTCCTTATTCACATCATACGAAGCTGCAAAAAACACCCGCATTTAATGCCCACTCAACCTCAAAATCTTGCTCTAAACACACCTTTCTTCGGGTTCCGTGTCAAAATCTCCACAGCCTCTCTGCACCCCGTCAGCCCACCCTCCTCCTCCCTCTCACGCTCCTTCTCCTTCCTCCTCACCTCCTCCGCCGCCCGCGCCCTCTGTACGTCTTCCCACTTCCCACTATCTCCGTTGTCCTGCGCGCTAGGTGACAGTGCCTCCGCTGGTAATTTTATTCGGACCCCACTTGCCTTGGGATCAGGGAGGGACGCGACCAGCCGCCGCGCGTAATCTTGCAACTCTTCGTAGGTCTCGGAAGCGGCGGAGGGAGAGGATGAGAGGGCTATGGATCAATATCAGTCTCTCTGAAGAAGAGACGAAGAGAGGCACACTGACGGCTCGAGATGACGGCTGATGAGCGACTGGGTTTAAGCTTCGTAGTATCTTCTACTACCTTCGCCTGCATGTCGATGGAAGCACGATCTCGGGGTTTATTTACTGGCCATAGGATGTCGTAAGACCGAGGGTGTTGGCCCACTGCAAGAGGCTGCCGGGTTAGTTTTTGTACTGAGTTTGACGCTAGAACCAACGACTTGCCATTAACGTGGTTATACACTCGTATGGGGACCTTCATCACCCTGCTGCTGGAGTTGGCGCCAACTGCACCGGGCCCAGGAGAAGTCTGGCCCGCACGGCACGTCCCGACGACGAGCTCGTACGAGAACTTGAGGGACTTACCGCGGTATGTAGGAGGGAGATTGTCGGGTAGCAATATTGTATAGGTATCTGCAGCATAAGACGTCAGCAATTGCGACTTCAGTTCTCAGAGTGGGAAAAACATACAACTCCGAGATTCTCCAGGGAGGAGCGAAAGGTCGACAGCTAGCATCGCGGGCTGTATTTCAAATGTAGGCAAGGGGAGTTCGGGATCGATTTCTTCGTCGAAGGTGGTGGTGAGCCCTGCGCTGAGTGGAAACCCCGCGCTCGGGGAAGTAAGCGATGAGGACGAAGATCTCCAGCGTGAAGGAGAGGTAGGAGAGATGATAGAGGTCGGAGAGAGGATGGAAAGTAGTCCAGAAGAGAATGATGACGAACGGCTGTGTGTTGGTCGTCGTGGCCGTGCGCTTGGAGGTGGGGACTGAGTGAGAGAGGACGTGATGTCCATGCTGCCACCACCAATGATAGAGCGCTTCAGCAGCGCCGCACGGACACCGTTCAGCGTCTGACGCTGCTCTGGGGTAGGTATGGTGCCAGGCACAGGGGTTATCGACACAGTTCCTGTGATCTGCGCATACGAGTAGAGGATGAGCTCTACATTCTGTTGCGGGAAAGTCGACGAGAACGCAGATTTTGGAGGCTGATTACCCCGCATCTGCGACGGAGGCTGGCCCAGTCCAAGCTGAGCCGGGGGCGGGCGCCGGCCCTGCCGGGGCTGCGGGGGCGGGTAGGCATACACGGTATTCGAATTCGGATTTGGGGAGGACGGCGGGAACGTGGTAGTGGTGGGTGTTTCTATCACGGGAGATGTGAGGGAAGGCGTGGAGGTGTATGGGGTGAGAGTGCCTTCTGCTATAGGATCGAGGGTGAGAGAAAATGTGGATGTGGAGGAGTTCGGGCTGTAGGGTGTAGATGACACAGGGGTCGTGGGGGACGCGACGTCCAGGGAAAACTGACCATCGAAGACTGACTGCTTGCGCGCGTGCGGGTGATTTGAGGGGAGCGTGTTCGTGCGTGCAAGGGGAGAGGGGACATGTGGAGATATTGGTGTTACTGAAGTGAAGCATTAGGACGCGCCATTTAATCCGAACTGGAAGTTCACTTACTTGGAAGAACGTCCTCAAAGGATCGCTGTACGTACGACGCAGACTTCGCCAGCGTGCCCTCAGCAATCTGATCTTCCAATTCATGCGGCGCGATCGTCACGGAAAGCGACTTCGCTAGCAGTCGTTTCCTTCTTTGCTCGATTAACTCGGGAAGCTGCTCAGCGCCTTGGGGCAGACGCGGTCGTCCGATGAGAAGTTTCCTCGAGAGCGTGTCGTCTTGGAACTTCGTTCGCGGTAGAGGCGATGCCAATGGGGTGCGTGGTGTTCCAGGCGATGTTGGAGGCCGGGCGAGTGGAGCAGAACTAATGGAGTGCGCGCCCCGTTTGTGCCCGTGTGAAATGGAGTTGGAGGGACCAGCCTCAGGGGATCTCGTGTTGGTAAAGGTGACCTTCACGGAGAACGGTTCACCCGCGAAGTACGCCGACTGCGAGGGCGTCACGACGACGCGTACAGCGGAGTCGCCATCGCTCGGAGCCAAGTCAGGCATCTGGGCGGGTTAGGGGGCGTTGACAAATTACACAGAGGACAACGGCCTTGCAATCTATACACCGGTTACACGGTATGCCACGCCACGTCTGCGTCTCGGTCCACCACGGTTCCGGAGAAGCCCAGTTCGGGAGGTCTAAAGAGCGGTGATACTCCCACAAACGTGGTCCAGATGGGTTGCTATTCGTGGGACTCTGGTAGGAAACTGGCCCGCGGGCTGGGGTTTTAACGACAGCTCAACGGATATAACCCCCTGGATCGGTAAACCTGTAAACGGAGTATGATGGGTTCAGGTTATGCTCACGCAGGAAACAAGAGACAATGGATATACCTTGTAGAGTCAAGGACGATACTGGGAAGAATAGGATACACTTGCTGGATTCAAGGTTGAAATGTACATCTTTCTCTAGTCCCTCAATATCGAGTGACGAAGAGAGGAGAACCGTTGTTTGGCTGCGCCTTTGCTTCCAAACTTTCCACGTTGCTCACAAATCCGCGGCGAAATTATGTCCTCCGCGTCTCTGACAACTGCACCACGGGATCTCACTGTTCATGAGCTTACCACGAGAATAGACCGAACCCGTTCCGTAAACCACGCCGGAAAGAGGGGATTTATGTTAAGGAAATACACGGGCATAGGCAAATAGCTTATTTCACTGCGGTGAAGGCTTTCAAGGTACTATTAGCGACCCTGGTTTGGCCATGACCTGCAGTTCAAAACTAGTGAAAGTTCAAAGACATGCTTATTGCTTATTCCCGTAATCTTCCGATGAAATGCCTACAACGATTACACTGCCTGGTCAATTTAACCACTATCAAAAGTTTAACATGTCCTATTAACGTCACCACGTATCAAGCCACTCAGCTACCAGCCTAATGTATCTCTCACGCTCTTCCCACATCGGCATATGGCTCGAGTTCTCCAGTGTCACCCATTTGCTCTTGCGGATGTTCCAGAAATACGGTGCAGAAACGAAGTCTTGACAGAAGTCCTTCCGGCCATTTATCACGAAAGTGGGAACGCGGACCTTGTGCAGCCTGTCAACAATCGTCCAGTCTTTCGTCGCACCAGCCACCCTAACGTACAGATTGAATTTGTAAGTTATGTAGACTGATATAGGCAGAATCGGAAACGCGCATATTTATTGAGACTGTTGGGTCTCCTCCCTCGCCTGTCTCTTTATCACCGAATATTTGATCGAGGCCTCCGAAGACGACTTCCTTGGGAATGGGGCGAACAAGGCAAGCATGCCGTGCGTGGAAGGCCTCCAGCGCCGCCCTATATCGATCCTGAAAGCCCACAGCCATGCCCTTCAGCACCTCCTGGTCTCCCATAGCCTGCAGCAGCTGTATGGTACTCGCAATGCGCAATTTCACAGCCGCCAGTGAGTTAGTGATAATTATGCTCTTGAGCCCGGGCGGCTGCAGCTGCACTTCATACTCAGCCACGAGCATCCCGCCCCAGCTGTGCCCGATGATGTCATACTCCTCGAAGCCAAAATGCGCTACGAGCGCCGCGAGTTCGTTGACGAACAGCTCGACGTTGAAGAACTCTTGGGGCTTGTCCCGCAGGTGTGTTGAGTGTCCATTACCGATTTAGTCATAGAATAAGACAGGCCGTGGATTGGATCCGTGAGGTCCTGGAAGTGAAAGGTCCGAGAGGGGAAGCAGGTAGTCGTGCGCCATCCCAGGACCACCATGCAATACAATCAGTGGGCGACTTATCGCCCAGGGCGCTTCGGTCAGTGACCCGAAAAGTTTATAGTATGTGAAGTAGGTGCTGCCATCCACGATATACGGGAATGTTCCCTCGGAGGAGGCGTAGGGCACTGCCATAACGTTGATGATAATGAACGATAACGTTAAATCAGGGCAATTTCGGTGTCCAGTGCTGTACGTCAGACTTCTAAGTTGGCAAGAACGTAAGATACGGATATCAGAACACAGCCAGCTTCAAGGGGTGTTTAGTACAATTGCCTTGGGGAGATAGTGGGAGACAATGTCCCTGCCTTGGGCGGTCCCGTGGGTTATACGGGGCAAATACGGGTAATGTGGGCCTCCGTAGGTGCGATTTGACCAAGTTCGCCGTCGGCCGAATATTAGAAATGGCCTAGGTTGAAGCAGATTGAGAGATGGAGGTCCTAGGCACTCAACACCATCATCATCAACTAAGTATGACGATTAGGCTCCGTACCGTCAGCAAGATTGGAAGCGACGTGCTTGGCCGCGTGAAGGCTTGAATTGTTTGCTAAATCCTTCTGCAAGCAACATGATTACTGAGACGGCCGGTGATCCCGGCGGAATACAGGCCATCATACGGCACACTGCTGCACAGTCCAGTTTTCACCTCGTCTCCAGTCACCTTCATGATCAACATCGACTCCGGTCCTCCACTCAGAAGCTGCCACTAGGAATCCGCTACGTGTCACATCACCTAACACTTGCAGATGAAGAGAAGCATGGCTTCATCACCTTCCTATCTCATACGCAGCTGCGGTCTGCATACTTCAATAAGTAATACAAGCTTCGAAACTCGTTACGCCTGACAAAGTCCTCGACAATCTCGAGCCTCCTCCTGATTTGACGATCGTCGACCCACTCTACCTGCGAATACTGCCTAATTCACACGTAAACCTGGGACCTACATTTACCTGCACCAGCAAGGCACTTGGCTTTCTCCTGGGGAATTCTCTTCGTCCTGGTATAACCCAAGGTCTCCCACCACGTTGCATCAAGTTTCCATTCTCCTAACTCACTTCTCGCGGTCGCTCGTGCGCTGGCTCTGGACCTACACATGATGCGCCGACAGTACCCAATCACAGGACGCAATTCCTTTACCCCGTGTTATCGTCACGACTTACTTCATCCCAGTGACTTCTGACGATCGTGATTCATCATGGAGAAGGCTTCGGCGCACCGTGATGCTCTGTGATGCTGGCATTTTCTTATCCACCGACACTCAAACGGATACATCTCCGCTATATTTTGCTCCCGAAGGCAACTTCTCAGCTCCTTCTGTACCAGATATTCGGTAGGTGGGAACATGGCCGCTGCGATTCGCGTGCGTCGCACCACCCAAAGGCAGATTGTGACCCCGAAACACACATTTAATTCTTTAGAAGGCAGCTTCTGATTATTTGACGGTGGGGATGGCGGGAAGACCCTGTCAAGCCGCGCTATCACTATACGGTGATATGAGCTTTGTTCGTGGCTTCCTGTGAGTGTCAGATGCTTCTTGCGTATGATGCGGGTTCATAGATACGCACAGTACACACACGGCATCTTATTTTAAATCAGCGAAGCATGATATCGAGGGAATATAAGTACTGGCAATCTATGCGTTGCCAATACCTGCTCGCCTGCCTACACCCCGCAACTGATATCATAACTCACTCGCGATGTGGAGTATCAGTAGGATTGCGACGCCTTTCGCATTTATACTCCTTGTGCAAGCTTTGCCTGACCCCAGGCCAGCCACATCTGTAAATACGGCCGTATCTTCGACTACAGCTCCCGCTGTACCGCCTTTTGTCAGGCTGAATGGGGCGGAGCCAGAGAGAGCAGCATTTGTGAAAGCATTAGCAACCGTCAGTTGATTTTTATGAAATACAATATGCCGACGAGTGTGTTGATCCTCATCTTAATCGATTCACCCCGTTCCTTTATTAGAATATTCCGGCGTAGACTGTTCCCTGCTTTCATGTTGCATCCATTTTTCCTAAGTGCTTCTCATTATTGTACGTAGTTTTTTCTAATGTATTAATGCGTCACTTATTGCCGAGGACTAATAGATTCCATGCTTATTGAATATGAGGTGTACATATTATGGGTTTATTATGGATCTTATGTTTTCGATCTATCTTCATAAGCTTCACATACGAATTTATCTAAAAATAAATACCTAGAATTTTATGAACAAAGTACCCATGTTTTCCGCATTATTAGTGTACATTATGTTTCTATATGGACTATTGATGCTTTCTGCATATATTTACATGTATTAAGCCCTCTGTTAGAATCCATATTTAAACTTCATGGTAGCGCCCCTTTCCGCCTAACGCACTTCCCGTGGGTCATCGACGAACATAACTGCTAAGATCAAGCTACGTCATCACCACAACTCTGAAATATAATTCTTCTTTTGGCAATGCGCCTTTTGCAGCGCCTTGTCGTAGAACTGAGTTCCTAACAATTATTTAAAACCCAACTCAGCCTAAGGCAATTTTTTCCTTAATACCTTACTTTAGGAATATAACATGGACGAGGGTTAATTATAACTAAGATGTCGGCACCAGCAGTTTCTTTATAGGATGCTTCCCTCGAAATAATCTTGCGATACGGTCTGGAACCTACACTTGGGATCTTATCAATTTTTGCAGTCGATTCAATGGAAATTTGGGCTCTACTCGAGTATGAGTAAGAATTGGCCCTTCCTGAATCCCGATTGTTAGTCCTATTTTTCATCAGCCCTTGATATACACTCTGATTGAACACTTGCTCAGTTGAAGGTTTATCGAAGGTGAAATGCCGTTATGTCTTGAACACGTACATATTGCATAATTCGAATCATGGGAAATTTTCTTCGCGGGGACATTGATCCTGCGAAGCTCGTCCGACTGTACAAATAGAGGCCTCTAGACGTCTTTCTGCAAGGCGGGATTACCATTTCTCTCATCTCAGCGCTCCGTATGATGCGGATTCCGAGGAGTAATAACATAGCACTATCGAATCCGCGTTCCGGGACCAGTACCATGCTCACTTGATGCCGAGCCCATCTTTCCCTTCAAATTTGTGACTAAAGGTTTCAAAATTTAAATTAACTCTACTTAGTTCGCCTACGGCATCTAGTAATGGTTCTCGATATGTACGGTCATGTGAGCTTCAATCTTGCTTCAATCACAACTTTGATAAGTACCTGGTACCATCGTGATTCATAGCTACTAGCGGTATACCGTACTGCCATGCGCTCAGGGCCTCTACCTTCAGACTAAACCATTTTCATTGTCAAAGCCATTCAAGCTACGGCCAAAGAAAGTTATAATTGGCACCCATAGAGCCTGCCACCTACAAGCCTGCAGTGTCTGGCCCATTTTTTTGATTCAAACGACGGGGAACTTGGTTGAAACTTGCATCTGCTAGCAGTATCGCGACACACTAGTATACGGAACTCCCCAAGGCAGAAACTCCCACTAGCTCCCAAAGGCAATTGAATATTCCCGTTGAGTCTAGCTGCTTTCTGAGTCCCAACTGTCCTATCAACTTAGAAATCTGAAATACGATATATCGGTGAGATTAACCCGCATTACGGACAACATCATACTAGAAACGCGCGTCCGAGGCCTCCTCTGAGGGCATATATCCATATCTCCTACCAGACGGCAGCAAGTATCTACGACACATGTCATAGGCAACGATGACATATCGCTGTACTGGCGACATATAAATAAGGTCTCTTGACCGGAACATTCAATATTTCACTCACTGTGTTGGCAGACTTTTACGACCTATTAAGGCATTCTCAAATGTGGTCCATAGCTCGTATTTCCCTTCTGACCCTTGCAGCTCTCTTCATATTCGCATCCCCGGGAGCATGCCTACCAGCAATTGCGCTTCCTGCCCATCCTTTCAGCCGATTGAACGGTGCGGAACCAGATAGAGCGGCTTTTATGAAAGATGTTTCAGCCGTCAGTTTATTAATTCATACTATTATTGACGGCGTGAATCGGTTCTGATTCATCGAGTAGGCATCTATTCCCTCCGCAGCCCCAGGAACGAATTAGTGATTTACAGCTGCATTTGATGATATTATTTTTAGGTTGGGATGCTTCTTAATTGTAAGCAAAATGCTATTTCGACGATTCACAACATTTTGAACTCAAAACACGGACAGATCTGTGAAGAATAAATATTTACTTCAAGATGTCGAACTAAAATACTGAAAACGCGAAATTATTGTAGCTTATGGATTTTTGTGTTACTTTAGATCTTATTATATGCGTTCAATTTATCTTCGTGATTTGTGGATTATAACGGATTTTTGTAGTAACAATCAATTTGAGAGTTTTGCTACCCTCAACTATTTCGAAGATATTTCTGGCGATAGCTCGAGGTTGTTGGATTAATATTTGACATTTGTTTTAACTTGAGGCGAGTGAAGGTTCCCCGGAATTGGGCATGCACATATACATCATATCTAATAATAATAACCCACCCATAGAGCAAACCCGGTTCCGATTACAATCAAGATTGATGTACATTCTTATGGCTAGTTATCCAAAACAGACAGCAGTTGTTCTACCTTAGATCTCAACAAAACATATCCATCTCTTCGTTCCTCCCTCTACATCTCATATCAATGATGCAGCAAGAAACTGTTAACCAATATAGCGAAGTCCTGAGAAAACGGCATTGTTCGTATCATTATATATGTCTTCATTTTGAGAGTAGAAGTGGTGAACGTACAGTATCAAATCAAGCAACGGAGTTGATGACACATCTGTGCACCAGCGACATATAAATGATACGTTTTTTTTGACCTAGGAGTGCTATTTCTCTCCCCGCAGATTTTTTACAAACTAGTGGGGTGTATCTGCAGTGTAGATTCGCGTCGCTCCTAATTATCTCTTGAATCTCCTCGGTCTTATGGTACTAGCATCCCCAGAGGCATTAATAATGCCTAAACATCCTTTTCAAAGAATAATCAGCGGGGAACCCGATAAAGAAACTTGTATAAAAGGTGTTTCAAAACGTTGGTTGATCGATCCACACTGTTGTTCGTCTGCATTGATTCTGATTAAATCAGAATAAATCCACTCTTTCCGCGCATCCAGACATAAATTGGAGATTTACAGCTCTACTTGATCATATCTTTTTAGTTGGAGTGTTTTCATCTGTAAGTGAACTAGCATATTAAATATTCAAAAGATCTGACAGTGCTGTCAAGAGTAAATATTTTTTCTCTTCTTAATTAAATTGAAATTCTTGATAAGAATGGCTCATAGCTAAGTGTATTTCATGGCGGATAAGGTTGGAATAAGCATAGATGACTCATGAGGCTTAATAACCCATCCGTACTAGCGGTTGCCGCTTACAACTTATGAGCTGATGAAGGGCAAGCAGCTGGCACAGGTAACTAGTGGACAGTAATAGGCTATTCCGAATGTAGGACCCCGCTAGTTAACCTACTTACCTACCTACCGTTGAATACTGAGTAATTATCCTTAATTAATTCTCCTGGCTGTTAAAACCTTATCTCTTCCCACCTAGATGATACAACGATGTAGCGAGGCACTTACGGTGCCGACTTTAAAAGATGAGTTCTCATTTATAAAAGAAAAATTGAAGGATTATCAACGGAAAGGAAAAGTTTACGAATAGTAAGCGTTTGATCCTGTATAATGGTCGGGATGCACTGCATAGCACCAAATATGTGGATAAAATCATTCTGATTCATGTTGCATAGGGCGTATGGCAGGTTGCCAAAATTTATGCCGACAAAGTGCTATTACAGCTCACTACATTCGCCGGACACTTGACGCTTCCAATATTGACGGTCCTGTGTCTGTGAAGTATGCCATACATAGATGCCAATGCGACATCAAACCCGCCCCGCCGCGGACAGCTGTGACTTAAAATAATGATATCTAACAGCCTCAAGCTTTCATCTGGAGGGTAAAATAATGCTGTGGAGCTGATGACTCGTACCCCTCGCGTCCGCAGTGGTTTCTGCTGCCTATAAATCCCGCCCTTAAACCCAGTACCAACAATTTATTTCACCCCACAATAATTCGCCATGCGAGCTTCCACTTTTACTTCGTTTGTGACACTCCTAGCCCTTGCGGTATTCGCGAATGCATTGCCACGACGTACCACTTCGATTTTATCGACAGTGTCACACTCAATCTCTACTCGGACTTCCACCTCCGCTTCAACGGCAAAGCACACTTCGATCACGGATAAACCAATTCCAACTATGTCGTGCACTGAACATATTGCAACGACAATAAGCTTTAGAGTTGACCATCCATTCGCAAGGATAAGAAACGGGGAGCCAGAAAGAGAGAAGTTTATAGAAGAAATTTTGAAGGCCTGTTGAATGAACATTTTATAAAGGCGTCGACGCTGATTATGGTTTCTCTACTAGAATAAACTCATCCACCACGCACACGCAGAGAAATGTTTATAATTTGCGGCCTATCTACTGATAATCCCCATCACCTGTCTTCATGAGCAGCACTTGTATGTGATTCGCCGTATTACATGGTTGCAGAAAACTCACAGAAATTTACTTGAAGGTTATAACTTATGCATGTGTATCTATACATCATACCTTCTCGAGCCCAAGGACTTCGATCTGGAACAGAATATGGCAGTTTGAGGTGGTAAATTAATTTTTGCAGGCAATCTTTTGCATGCGAGTTTCTAATTAGAAAAAGAGACATTAGTATTATACATACCCCAACGTAAACAGAAATGTATAAACCATTCACGACGGTAGTAATAAGCCAAATTGAATCTGAATGAAATACAAAATATCCAGTTAGACGTACCAGAAGCACTACAGGAAAAAAATCGAAACATATTTCGCGCAAATTATCAAACTTTTTCTTCACTTTCAGAGTCATATTACCTATAATTCATGCCACTTTTCTCTGTCCAAGCTGTCCCCACCGAGGGGCGAGCCTCACTCTTGCCTAGAACTGCCTCGCGTATGCTCTCAGGCACACGGCTTCCTTGCTGCATAAGGGAGTTGTCGATTCTCTCCACTTCGCTGAAGGAGCATAGGTCCAGATTGTGACGTGGAAGATAAGAAGAAGGTGCCTCTCCTTGCGGTCCTGGATTTCCGAAATGGAAGGCGGGGAGGTGGATGAGAGGAAGGGGATCAAGCTGGAAGTCTTGGAGGGCGCTACGTATGCCGTACGGATCATAAACGCCAGAAAGAAGTTGCTATCTGAAGCAAGGACATTTTCGCAGAAATCAAATGATGTTATCAGTTCGGTTTGCCATCATAATGAAATGGATACCAGTCCAGTTGTCCTTCGGTGTGATCGAGATATTTGAGGTGCGACACAAACCGGTCAGCTTAGTATTTCGTGAGTGCTTCTTAGTCGTGATGTGGAGAGTTTTCGCAGTCTAAAACATTGGTCTTCAGAAAAAGAGGGCTTGTACTCAGCTGTTATTACCCTCCTACAGATCGAATAGAAAGCCGTGATTAGGAGAAATCGCGTCCTTGTCATGTCCGTGAACACGAGATGTCCCCAGTCACGGTAACACGCTCATCATGAACAAATGACAAGGAAAATGAGGGGACTTGCTTACTTGTCAGTTTGCCGATACCTTGATCAGCTCGTAGATTTAATAATACAATTCACTTGATGTATTTCAATATTTGATTAACATGAAAGCTTACCTCATAATGATATAAAACGGGAGTCCATTCATCGACATGGATACCAAGTCTGTCCTCTTCATTCTTTACAGCCAATGCGTGATCTGATCTATGACCTTCTTTCTTGCAAGAAAGTCATCGTCAGCGGGACCATGCTATGCTCAGGACTTTTCTGAAATTTCTGAATAATGTTGTTTATCGAGACACCAAAGTCGCGATATTGAATCAGGCTGGTCGTCGCACACGTCTCGGATACGTTGATCATCATCAGAGGATAATAACTGCAAGAAATAATACAAATATGCCATCAGTACTGGGTGAGAAGTGGGAAACCATGGTAGCACGCACTATAACCAGTCGCCGAATATTGATGCACCCCAACTGGTATAATCCATGATGAGAGGAGGGGTATGTCGGATGTAAAACAGCGGTGACGCACAGGGGAGTGAAACCCTTGTCCCCAATCACGGCTACTTAAATATTATTAGAGTCCACATGGATATGATGTATACAAAGCGAGGTGTGTTAAGCGGAACCCATGTTTTCCAATATGGAAATAAATGGAACGATTTTCGTATATAGATGCTATAGCGGCATATACTCAAATTCTCAGGCAGGAAGCTCCGTGAATGATGGAGGCATCTGCTTATGCATCGGTCATGCAGGTCATTGGCTGAAGCGAATTTAATAACAATGCACTTGAAATGAAAAGAGAGCAAAATCAGACAAAGTCCACGTAGCACTCGGGGCTGCAGTAATAAATCAATCTCTACCTTCAGTGAAAGTGCCAATATTCAATGAGTTGAACAAGTGTCGGTGAAAGAATACACGTACTTCGAGCAAAGCACCAAACCCATCTTCTTCAACTCCTTAAAATGAGAGCACATCAATATACTCCTAGTCTTCCATGCGTCACCGCATCACCCACCTGTGGGCATGCCTCCTTCGTCCCAAGCACCACGTTCCATGCTACCTTTGGATTACACTCATTCTGTATCAACAAATCGTTGATCCTTTAATTAAGAATAGGCTTACTTCTTGCTTTGCTGAGGCCTTGATAATCTCATAGTTCCAAGGTCGCTGATCTAAGAATGATGCTCTCGGGGTATTGATTGTACACAGAATGCAAGCGTACCTCGTACTCATATAAAACTGACATCTTCTCGTTAGCTTCATTATTTCCCTCAGTCTCTTTCGCCCATCGTGCTACCTGTCATATGACCGTCTGGCGCGATGAAGTCGTACGAGGTTTCAGGAAATGTCTTCGCAACATGTTCCGGTGAGCCGCAGAAAAAGTAAGGAACATTGACCTGGTACATTCCGCAGAAGGTGCATAGAAGCAATCGTGCTGCCACGCATGTCTGGGACGTATTTGCCAGTGCTATGGGCATTGCAGAACCTAGAAGATGGAGAGAATTGTGTATGAATCAGTGACAGAAGAGCGAGTAGTGTAGAATTAGTACGAACGCTGATTAGTCTAGCAAATAGACTGGCGCAGGTTTCTATGAAGTCGCCTATATGTATTTTCAGCTGTAAGAGAGCTTGAGACGGATGTAAAGAAGGAAGTGGAAAAGTATTGCAGTATTTCCTGATAGTGTGCTAGCGCTTCCACGTGGATACTGTACGCTGAACATTGAATTTGGAATCGTGTTGAAAATAGCGTAATAAAACATTCACGTCCTCCAGGCCTCTTCTACTGTGTAAGGACCTAGATATCTAAAGACTTCCTAGTTGCGTTGATGATAGACGAAAAGAGCGAAGAAATGGCTGATTGAACGTTCCATTTACGGCTGTTTGGCTATCCACTTCGATCTGAATATTTGGTAATTTCTCGCCGGCGTTCACCGCAACGACGAGACCGTCGATGACGGCAACCCAAGGACAACCAGCGTTTCACCGGTTTACCACCCTAAAATCACACTCTCAGCCTGCCTGCAGTTACGCATCCCGTATGACTGCAGCTGGAATATGTCACTGGAACCCCAATCGCGGCCTTTCACGGGCTTGTCTCTCAAGGGCCGAAATCTTGCCGATCGCTCACTTACTTGATCAATCATGACACTCGGCCCGCCACGTGCAAGCAATTCGCTACACACGACCGTGAATATTACTTTACTTGGCACACACAACTTCATGCGTGCTCTAGCTCTTCTTCCAATTCTGTCTAATACATAAAACGACCTCTCTTTCTTCTATTTCCTCAATCATGTCGGAAAAAGACACAGCTCACCCCCTTGAGGCCCCGAAAGCTCCAGGGCTCTTCTCCTGGATTATTCCTGCTCTCAAGAACCGCCGCATGTTGAAGACATGGGCGCGGTGCTGTATCGCGCTCACGGTGGTACTTATCCTGATGGTGGATGACAAGACCTTAGGAACACTTGGACAGGCGGGTTTTTTTGCTGCGTACGTATTTTCTCTATATGATTAGGAGAACCCAGGGAGACTAACGATGCGATCATGCCACCATTCTTAGGATCGTCGCAGTTATGTTGCCACCTTCTCTGGCTCTTTCGCTGTTCATTTTTGCTTCTTTTACTCTATTGATCGGTGCGCATGACTCTTGTTTATTGAGAAGTGGAATCCTAACTTTACCCAGGCATGTTGGTGGGATGGGCTTGGGGCTGTGCTGCGATGGCTGCTAGTGTATCCGTAAGAGATCAAGCATTACTAGCTCGACAACAACAGAAAGCCCAAGCATCGTACGTGCAATTCCAACTTTAAGATCTCCAATTTATAACACTCTACATTGCTCTAGATTGGTTCCCGGCGTTTCTACCTCTTTTCAGCTACAATCATTTATCTTCCATGGCCTGTTTTTGGATCCACGGTGCGTCCTCTTTTCCTTAGGTTTATCACAATAGAAGGTATTCAAAAGTGTCAGTTTAGTTCTTCTGCTGTCTATGGTATATTTTTATTCATAGGAACTTTTGCAATGGGTGCTCTACGCGCCTATATTCCCAAACTCGCACTTCTTAGTATCTTCGGCAGTATCGTACTAGACATCGTGAGTGCCAACGATTTACTTCAACATCGCTCTTCCACTGAGCTATTACTTAGATGTGCAGTTATGGACCATGTACGTTACTTGCTCTCCGCAAGTGCCTCTCGATTGCTTATTGCGTGGAACAGCTTTCCCGTCATCACAATACCTGCTAGCAAAGCAGTTTCTTATACCCACATCATACTACATAGCGGTGGCCATCGCTTCTCTTGTTCTCATCTTTCCCGAAAGCTTGAACCACGTTTGGCTGTAAGACAATCCGATGCTATCTTATGTCGCTGTTTACTGATGTGCTCTACAGAACCAGCCTAGGAAAAGGGTTCCTGCAGGTATCTCCACTACTTTCATCTCGATTTTGAAATCTTATCCCGACGCTGCCCTGGTAGCCTACAACTGCACTTTTATCTATCCAATCACAAGCTCTCGCCTCGCGTCCATCCGACCGCAGGGCCTGGGCCGCGCTAACAGAACAAGGCGACTCATACAGACGCAGTTTAGCGACGGGGATGCAAGCCCTACTCGGCCAACTAGCCATGGTAGATCTAGAGGTCTCCATCGGCAAACTTGGACCTGTTGATTTGAAGAGAATCAGCGTCGAGCTCAAGTCGCTCATGCTTCGTGCAGTGTACGTCCACTTCCTGGCTCCCAGCATTGTGACGAACATTTCTGATGCAGACGCACACTGCAGCGGCCTCAACTCTTTTCTGCTATTCGTCAACGACATAAACCAACAAGATGAGCAAGAGGAGGCGAAAGTCGACAAGGTGCTCAAGAGGGGCGACGCGACACCCATAACCACCAACCGCTACACCAGGCTGCGGCGCGAGATCCACGCGCGCGAAATGCAGCATGGGCATGACCTCGACTCGCTTGTGCCCATCCTTGCCGAATCCTCCGCGGGCCTGCGCGTGGCGTGCGAAGCTAGCTTCAAAGGCGTCACGGACTGGTTTGAGGGGTGCAATGCGGGCCGGTGGACGGGGTTCTTTGCTAAGTTGGATAAGGTGAAGGTGGAGGAGAGGCATAAGAAATTGGAGGAGCTTTTGAGGGAGCTGGAGGAGAGGCTGGAGGAGTTTAGGAAGGTGCAAAGGGTGAAGCTGGTTAAGCCCTATGAGAGATTTTTTGACCCTGCTACGGGAAGGATGCTCGATGAAGTATTGCAAAAGAAGAGTGAGGAAAGGTTCGCTGCGAGGTGCGTGGAGTTTCTCAGCTTAGGGAAATGTTTGGTGGAAGACTGATGTGATAAAACACTCTAGATCACTGTTCATCTGCTTTGTCTTCGTCGACACCCTCGACGCATTCGCCGAACGCCTCGTCGCTGTGCTCCGCATCGTCGTCAGTCTTGACTCGCGCAGGCCCAAGCCGCGTCTGTGGACCCCAAGTGGATTCGGCAAACTATGGAGAAAGGTGACGAGTCGGGCGGAAGTCGATGGCGGGAGTGCGTCTCCGCTGCAGATGGGCACATCTCAAGATCCTACAACGTTCGAGTCCGATGACCGCAGTCGCAGTACGCTTGCGGATGACGATGATAGCGATGAGGAGGAGGAAGTGGAAGAGACGAAGACTGGAGAGCGTGAGTGCGACGCGTTGTTGTTTCGGTGAGGTGCTTTAGTGCTGATGTTTGCTCTCTGCTTTTAGGTAAAAACCCAGATGCCCTCGCTCCCACGACACCATTTGGAAAGTTCTTCGTTCGGCTTGGAGTTTTCTTCCGGTTCTTCAAGTCTGCGGAAGGCATTTTCTCGCTCCGTCTTGGCCTGGTATCTGTTGCACTGTGGATTCCGTCCGTTTGTAAATCGAGCGCGTGGTTCTACTATGAAAATAAAGGCATATGGGCGCTCATCATGGCGCAAGTAAGTACTCCGTAGATCACATTTTTGCTACAATACTCATTCTTGCCATGTAGACTGGCCTTGCTATGTATGCCGGAGACCAGGTCAATTAATTCTTACAGCTACGTCTGCGCTAGTTCTGAAGCAATATGTGAAATAGATCTCGCAATTCATCGTTCGTCTGGGAGGGACTATCTTGGGGTTGCTTTGTATGTGTTTTTCACAGTGCATGATCTACCGGAGCTGAAGGCACTCCATTACTAGTCGGCATGGTTGCTTGGTATATCGGAGCGGGGCACGGTAATGGCAATCCATATGGTATAGTGATAGCAACAGTAAGTACTGGAACATCTATGCCTTCCCACGCAATACTTTACTCATTTCGTTTACAGACCGTAATTGTCGCGCCTTTCCTTCTCGGTAGGCTCGCGGCTCCACCTTCACAGATGATGGTGTGGGTTATGGGTGGTGTTACTGTCGTGTTTAGTAAGTTCAGGAACACTTGAACGCGCCCATTTATTGACATGCTATGCTAGTCGTTGGATACAGTTGGATCAACACTCATCTGGCTATACTTGCATCTCCAGGCGTGGGGGTCATACTTGGATGGAAACGAGCGTAAGCTTTCTGGAGCCGTTTGTCTTCTCGTAGAGTATCTAATATCTTCATCCTAGTCTCCTTGTTATCATTGGCTTCACGGCTGCTGTGAGTCCTATCATGTTGCTCCGGATTGCCGATATTGAGCAGCACTTCCCGCCCCCTCGATTAGTTCATCGTGATGATGTTCCCCCGTCCCAACTCTTCTCGAACGCTCGTCCGCCGAACGCTCGCTGCAAGTATGGGTGGCATCAGCCAGATTTTAGCAGAAGAAATAGAAGCCTTCCTGGCCGAGGAGGCGCGCGCTCGCGGTGGACATCACGAAAAAGTTGAATTCAAAGGCGAATGCTCTGGCGATGAAGAGAATGTCTCTGCGAAAGAGAAGCGGGTAAGAAAGCTGTCCAAGAAGTTTTTGGATGCTGCGGTACACCTTCTTCTGCATTGAAACTTGGTTAGAGGCTAACGTCTGCGACTAGAACCGGCTGCAAGGACTTGGACCCTCACTTGTAACTGCCAGATTTGAACCTCAGCTGCAGTGAGTGATGGCCGGATAATACGATTCGCGTTCAGGAAATGTCTCTGATCGTGGCTTACATCCAGAGGTACATGGCCTCATGAACAATATCAAGCGTTATATAAAGTACAGTGAGTGAACCTCCATGGTTGTAATATGGGGTACAAGTTAACATCGCTATCCACTTCAGGACGAAGATCTTACTATCCCTGGTGGTTCTGATCAGCGCCTTCACCAAACTTGATACCCGATGGTGTAGCATATTAGTTCATAGAGTGCGCACTTCATTTATTGTCAACATGAATATTCTCTTACCGATGCAAGTTTTAGACTCCCTTCCTCAATCCAAGCTTGGTCAGTACTTTACAGTGCCACTGGCTAGGTCTAGCCGCTGACGTCTTCTCCATCTCCCACATACAGCTCTCCGATATATTCTCTCATCTCTCCCTCTTGTCGACCGCTCTCTCAGGAGCGCATCCTCTTCCTCCAGCAACGCCAATTCTCCGAGATCGTGTCGTATACCACGAAAACCACTCTGGTCACGGAAAATATGGAAATTTTATGGCACCAATCTCCAAGGTTGCCCTGCCTGAGATGGACACGGATTCAGAAATCGAGCGGCAGGGAGGTTCCTCTGAGGACTTTTCGGGAGCTCGAGTAGATGGATCTAGTATTGGATTCGAGGAGTTATCACTTGATGTACTATTGGTATGGTGCTATTTCATTAGATCGGGTTGCATTCGCTCATTTCTTCGATACGATTGTTAGGATGATCAATTGCCAGCGCATTCCACTGGTGCGACGTTTTTACTTCCGGATAGGTGTTATATTCTACTAACCGTACTTGATTCTGATCTTCTAGCTGTGGTTGCCCTTTCGAACATCATATCTGTGAGCTTTGCTAGCAGCAGGTTATTAGTACCCAAAAGGACTGACAGATTCATTTGCTGTCAGCTTGTCGACGAAATGACCAACATCGTTCGCAACCTTTGCGGTGAGACGAGCTTCCACGGCTTTGATAAGCTACAACGGGATTATCTAGGACGGGAGGAAAAGACTATAGGAAGTAGTTATGCTGCGAAGGTCCAATGAAATCGTGCCATGGCCAATCCTACACGGCAGTTCGGCTCTAAATAATATATCTTACAGTCGTTAATAATATACATCATGGATCATGATACAATCCACTTCATATCGCGAAATCAAATAACATGATATAAATGCAAAACTACCGCAACCAGTGTAAAGGATTTTAAAGGGCAGTATCATCATCTTGATCGTGATTGCGATGCCTCACCACCTAGGACAGCGATGTTTGAACGCAGTGGAGTTGCTAAACTGAAATATTAATACTACGTAGACGGTACCATAGGGTTAGGGTTAGTCCCGCGTAAAAACAAGAAAAAGGGCCCGCATAGCCAGAGTGGCCATCGCGGGACAGGGAAATATTGAGACGGTGCATGAGCCGAAGCACATACAAGCCGCAGACACTCTCTGTATGGACAAGGTCGCCGTGCTATGGAGAGTCTCCACGGCCCACAGACCCAGGTACATGAAGGAGCCTATGCCATCAAGGTAAGTATGAGGTATTTAAGTGTGCGAGCTGTCCTTTTGTACTTATGCAGAGTGCGCACGGACCATCCATGGACCGGCTGCAATCCATTAAGCGACAGGCATAAGCGCTGGCCTAAACAGATCGATATCATCTGCATATTAGATCAGCCATGGAGACTAGCGCTGGCCGGTGTAACTCGCTCTCGTCCAGTTTCATACTCTTTACTTGAATTTGTGTAAATTAATTTGCACATCCTACTACATGGCGCTACGCATTAAACCTAGCACCTAGACTCATCTCAGCGGCCTCTTTGACTTCATCTTCGCTCAATCCAAGACCCAGTGGAGACTGCGCCAAAAGCAACGCATATTCGGCATCGAGAGAGGTACGGAAGGGAAGAATATCATCTGTCTGGAATTACTGATAAGTGCCATTAACGTAGCGGGAATATAGATGGACTTACGCAAATTGCAATTGGATGTTTGTGGGTAAGATAGTACCTAATATGATGAGCTTCCAGTGTTGATACAGTTTTGCAGCTAAGAATATTAAAGTTAAGTAGAGAAAAATACAGGAGATCCAGATGCATACAGCAAATTGGAGCTTAGACAGATTTCAATACAGATTTTGTTCTCGTGGACGATCTTTTTAGCTTGTTCATTCAGAAAAGTGGCGTGCCCCAAGCGGTCTGGTCCGTAAGACAATAGCTTTAACGTCTCTTCTGGTGTGCTATTGGCGGTCTGAATTACATGAGTAAATGCTTGAAAAATAAAATTGGTAACTCCCACCTCAGCAATATGCATCGTAACCCCCAGTCCAGCTTCTTTCGCTGCGACGAAAAACGGCTCAAACTCAGCAACATCACGCGCAGCGGGATCGCCACATAAGTCTAATCCCACCACCCTCCTTCCCTCATCCTTCAACTTCCGAGCAATGCCCACACACTCACTCATCACCACATTCCCCATCCGCCTATCCAGACTCACAATAATCCCGATACGTCCCTTGGGATAGCGGTCCGCCTCCTCCAGTACCGTGCGCACATACATCTCCCTGCTCATTGCCTCTGTCTCCCGGGGTGTGGAACGCAGCTCTAAGTAGGTGCACTGCGGATGATCTCCATCTAGGAAGGTGCTGAGCACTGCACGAGTCGCTTTCGCGAGCATAGATGGGGTAGATGTCAGAGCGTAGATGGCAGGGAACAACGGAAAGAAATCGGCTAGCGTATCGAGAGATGGGCCTTGCCCCTGCAGGAGTTTTTCTATGCCAGCCTTAATGGTTTCATTCGAGGCAGAGGATGCCGCCGATGAAGAGGCCAAGTGGTCGCGTGCGAGTTCTTGCAGAGTAGAGATGGGTATAGAGCCGTTGAGGTGGGCATGGAGTTCGGCTCTTGGGAGGGACCTGATGAACGCCAGTTGTGCTGGAGTCAGCGATTCCAAGGCAGCAGCTGCCGGTCCTGCGATTGCACTATCCATCGAAACTGTGCGACTCATTCTGAAGGTGCAGAGATCTAAACAAAATAGACTTCATATAATCAGGAAGTAACAGCGCAAACGAGTGAACCAGTATGAAAAATCATTGAATACCTGACTCTGTACTCGTTTAGATAGTTAGTTGAAGGTTATCGCGGAGTGGAACGGCGATGAAACAACCTTTTCGAGTTTTAATTTATACCGTCCGTGCCGATGACTCACATCTAGTTATGATCTGATCACCTCAGAAAATCTTGATGGCGTTCAGGAATCAGCGGGACAAATCGTCCACATGGTAAGCAGATTAATGGAGGAACTTTATTGCCACAAATAGACGAACGTCGGCGTTCTGCTGAATTGCAAGCGGTCAGTTCGGTGGTTTCATTCGCCATTCCAGAGATGCGTGAGTGAGTACGTTGTATAGTGGGGGCATCACTAGAAGTAGGAACGAAAATGTGTCACCAGATTCTACAGCAAAATAAATCAGCAATCAGTACACTGCCTATACCATGTATCCACTGCTAGAGTTTTTCGTTAACAAGGCTGTATCGGTGTCACTTTTACCATTAATTATCCTGTAAGCTGCGTAAGATGTATTTATCTGCGTTCCTCTAGACTTACAGAGTATATTATATATTAAACCTAGCTCCTAAACTCATTTCAGCCGCTTCCTTGACCTCATCTTTGCTTAGTCCAAGTCCCAGAGGAGGTTGCGCCAGAAGCAAAGCGTACTCAGCAGTGAGCGAGGTGCGAAAGGGGAGGATATCATCCGTCTTACAATAGCTGAATATTAGTAGGGAAAATGGAAGATGTAGATGGTGAATGAACGTACGGAAATTGCAATTGGGTGATTATGGGCAAGGTAGTAACGGATATGATGAGATTCCAACGTCGACACAGTCTTGCACCTTTGGTCATTGCTATTAAACCCGAGAAAAAGGGAAGAATATAATGAAAGCTTACAGGAGGTTAGAGCTCAGGCAGATTTCGATGCAAGTCTTGTTCTTGCGAACTATTTCTTTAGCTTCTTCGTTCAAGAAAGTGGCATGTCCCAAACGATCCGGTCCGTAAGAGAGAAGCTTTAATGTCTCTTCGTATGTATTTTCCACAGTCTAAACAGGATGATACCATCAGTGACACGCCGAAGGTTGATAATAAAATGCACCCAGTGCTTACCTCGGCTACATGCAAAGTAATCCCCAGCCCAGCCTTCTTCGCATCCGCAATGTACTGCTCAAAATCGGCAACATCCCCCGCAGTGGGATCGCCACATAAATCCACGCCCACGACTCTTCTGCCCTCCTCCTTCAGCTTACACGCTACATCCAAACACTGTCTTAGGACCAAGTGTCCCATCCGCCTGTCAATGCTCACGATCACCCCCGTTCGCCCTCTGGGATATTTCTCTGCCTCTTCCAATACCGTACGCATGTAAACCTCTCTAGACATCGCCTCCGTTTCCCGCGGCGTCGTGCGAAGTTCCAAGTAGGTGCATTGAGGGTATTCACCATCCAGGAAGGCCGTCAACACCGCACGCGTTGCTTTCGCGAGCGCAACAGGCGTCGACGTGAGCGCATAGATGGCAGGGAAGAGCGTGAAGAAGTCCTCTATCTGATCGAGAGAAGGGCCTTGGAGGAGCTTTTGTACACCGTTTTGCACGATTTTATTCGATGCAGTGGAGAAAGAAGAGGATGCCGTCAAGTGATCGTGTGCAAGCTCTTGGAGAGTTGCGATGGGTATTGAGCCGTTGAGATGGGCGTGCAGCTCGGCTTTGGGAAGCGACTGGATAAAAGCAACTTGGCTTGGAGTCAGCGATGATAGTGCCGCTGCTGCAGGTCCTGCGATTACGCCCGCCATCGATAATAGGCTTCTAGCCTCCCAGATGATACTATTAAACAAATTGAACCTTGGACACGAATATGTAGACTATGATTTGAATAAATTCATGCGCGTGTCGATGGTTGATGTGTGGCTATGATGAATGTATAAACAAGGAAAAGATATACGTTAGAAGGTTTGGATGGGAATCAGACCGGCGGGATTGAAACATTGGAAACTCGAGCTGTCGCGCACCGTTCCCGAACCGGATCACCGGCATTGCAAGTGATCACCGTCCTGCCAATGAATACTTACACAATCAGATACGAAAATAGTCACAGTACATATGTAAGTTACGCATGCATTGGACAATTTCTATGGGAAGGCATCAGTGAGAATAACGGGCCCAACTCCGTTAAAAATCGAAACCCACATAAAATATCCCGTACAATAAACCATGCTAAATCAGTAGATATCAAATACATCAACTTGAGGGCAATAGTTGTTAATAGTTCTTGGGAGGAAAAATCTCTGTAGAGCACTAATGAATGCGATTTGTTTTGCATAGGTGCAGACACAATAATGTCTATTTTAAATGCTGATATGAACAGTTCTATATTTTCGGAAACTGGATATTTTTGAAGGTGGATTCTGTCAGTGCCAACTTTCTCAGCTTCAAGTTTGACCTTGAATCTTTGTGAATAGTCAGGCATCCTAAGTATGCACAGGGTAGAGCATGAGGAACAAATGTAGCACTACTAGGACATGGGTTATCTTCTAGCATGCATCTAGAAGATGACAAATGGTTGTCCAAACAGCATGCATAACTGAGCCACAAGAAACTATTTCTACACACTCTGCTAGTTTATAAATTAATACCTGTCAACTGAAGTGGCTCACAACATACCTGATAATTGCAAGCATTGACAAAACATGATGGCCATGTCTACATGATGTGCATAGGTTTGCAGCAGTCAAGGAAGTGAAGTTGTAGATACTTCTCAATGCCCTCTCAAGTAGGAATTGAGCATAACACTTTTGTGGATTCTTCAATAGTTTTTAGTGATGCTATGTCATATCCCTATACAGCATACCATCTCCAGACTGCTCACAATCAATCCTGATGCTCTCCTGACTTCCTGCTCATCTCTGGTGTTTACTCAGGTTTACTCTGGTCCACTTCTATTTTTGTACTTACTTTGTTTCAGCCACACACTATACTTTTCATTGTATATCTCTTTGTGCTAACATTCAATTTGTATTCCTTAGCCCTTGTCATATGTTCTCTCTCTCTTAACCCACTTACTTCTCCACTGCACTAGTATGATTATAGTGCTCTGCATATTTACTCTGGTTACTTCAATTTTCTAGTATTTAAGTACTTTGAATGTATTTTAGTACTTCAGTTTGTTAATTATTGTGTTTAACATCCCTACTAGTCTCTAGCTAGTGGATAAGCTACCTCTAATTCATCCTCACTCATCTCTACTTGTTATCATCCCACTTGTCATTGCACTTTGTGCTCAACAAGATCTCTGGTCTCCAGAGATCCCTCCTGACCAAATCTCTGGTCAGGAAGTTGAGTATTGATTGCCACTATACCAGGATCATATCACTCACTGTTATCTGTAAATTGAGCATTAGGAATAAAGGAGGTGCAGCACATAAGCTGAAGCTGTCACCCATCTTGACCCTTCTCTTTGGTAGTGCTCAAATGCATTTCCTGGAGATATTCCCAGAGTCTCCAGAGTCTCTCCCTGGTCACCATGCACACTCTATCTGTCCAGAACCTCTAGCCTATATCCTGGAAAGCATGTTCATGACATGCTACAGGTAGGACTCAGGTGGATGGCTGATGCACATGGATAATAATGGTGTGCAGTCTCTTAAGAGTGAAAATTTTTCCCACAGAATCCTTTGAAAATCAAATGTGCTACAACTCAGCATTCTAATATTTGAAACAAATGAATGGGTGACTTTCTGTAAGGTTTTTTAATCAGAAATGCAAAGCATAATAATATTTTAAGTGTCTCTGCCATTTGGCAGAGTTCAATTAGGAAAGAGAAGTAAGAGGAATATTCCTCAATGCCCTTGTATAAACTTTAATCTGTAAAGAGGGTAAAGACCCTATCTACAGTTTAATCTACCCTTGAATAAATGATTTTGGACACAGCAACACCAAACAACACCCATATTTGGTAGAGCTCATCACAATCCAATATATTCCTGTACACCTTTGCACACCCCATCAAGATGTGTCTGTCCTCAGGATAGGTGTAGACATCCAGGTGTCTGCAAACCCAGAATAGAGAATGTAGTCAAATATTTCCACATCAAAGCCCATGGTTGCAATAAATCCACAGTCACTGCAAGTTTGGTAAAGGTGCTGCCATGCTGTCTCTCCCTGAGGATTAGGGAGGAGCTCAGCATGGACAAGGTATTGTTGGGTTTGTCAACACTGCTCAGCACAACACTGTCTGGCCTCATCAATAGTGAAAAGGGCAATGCCCATCATGACACCTGTAGCTTCCAACAGCTTGTCTTCTGCCTCATCATGAGTGTCATCTTCATCTTCCAGGATGTACCATGCAAGCTGTATATTGTCATCCATATCAGGTAAAGAGATATGGTCAACATACAATCAGATTATTTTAGTCAGATGGCTTATGGAGGTATAAAACAATTAGATTATCTCCATAAACTTTGTATTTCAATCTCAGAAACACTTCATGTCAGATTAATCTATTCAAAACCTTACGGAAAGTCACCCAATACATACCAAATCTGATACAAAAATAGTCACTGTGTGCAAATTGGGCATATATCTCACAATTTCTAAGAGATAGGATTCATAAGAATATAAAAAACATCATCACAAAACAGAAACTTACATGTGAAATATTCTGTAGTACAGGTGCTTGAATGGAAGAAGGCGGCAACATCAAATACTTCAATTTTAAGACAGAAATTTCCGACAGTTTTCAGTACGAAGAAATTGCGCAAGCTGTTAAGGCAAGTAATTTTTTTAGCACCTTTGCAGGATGCGATAACAGGAGATTCAAATCCTGATATGAACAGATTCTGGATTTGCAGCAGCTCGCAATTTGTGAAGGAGGACTTCATCGCTTTATAGCTGCCCTCTGTCCAGTGTGTGGGGAAGAATTGGAGTGTATACAAGTTTGAGAACAGCGCGGGGCAACGTATAAGTTCCGGCAGGGTAGTGTCAAGACAGTAGTCGCTCAAACGAATATTTACAGCCCTAAGAATTAAATATCAGTAACAGTTAATGGGCAACATGGTCTATAACAAGACATATCGTACATATACTGCGAGTGTAGGATCGCGAATAGTCACGATTTCGAGCTGTCTCGCGAGTTCTGTGGCCATGCCCTTCTTTCATTGATCTGCTGGAAAGCGCCTCCTCCAGCGTTGTGGTCGCTCGACTTTGGAGCTGGAAAATACTTCTATAGACTGCCACAAGAGAGGAAGGAAGACACTACATAGACTACGGCACACTTGCGACAGTGCGCGAAGATATCTCTATGCAGAAGGTACCTTCCATCGTACATCGAAATGGTCTGTACGCATGGTATTGGTACTGAGAGATAGTATGAAACGATCTCGAGGTGAAGTTCAACAGGAAGAGTGGGGAAGATCTGGGAATTAACCGGGCCTGCACGGAGAAGTTCCTGGACTTGAAGCCGCTCCGTTCTGCCAGATCGTGTTCTAGGTGGCATTTCTTTATTGAGTTCGACTTGGTGAAAGCCTGAACGATAGAAGAAACGAGTTAGTGGCAGTGGTAAGCGATGGGTACCGACAAGAAATGTATGGTAATAACAGTGACTACCAATCTGTACAGCTTTTGAGACTCAGTCTGAAATGTTCATTTCGCAGCTGTTAAAATGAAATTGAGCATCTTGTAATCAAATCAACAGAAGCGAATTTGCGTTTAGCCTCGGTGAGCTCGAGAGACAAACAGATGCATGACTACATCCAAAGTAGACTACCTATGTACTAGCTGAAACAAATAAATGTTGAAACAAGTAACTATGGAACGCCACAAAAATGTAAAAGAGAATCCCAAGAGGGATACACGCAATGATCCGGCGTGCATCGTGAAACGCTCGCAAATGAGCGCCCACTATTCCAACATCAGCCTGTACTACCGAGCTTGAATAATTGTTTCGTCGTTATATACCCCAAAAATTCGGTATAGAAAAAGCAAGACGCTGACCTGTAGGGCATGACACGACCCCGGTCAATAATGGCTACTTCGTCATGTCTCCATGTCAGTGCTTATAGTAATTGATAGGCAAGGCGGAATTATTAGAAAGTGCCGAATATATCCCATTCCTCCTATACTAGTACCATTATCAAAATTGGGCTCAATGATGGACTCGCTAGTCAGACTGCACCTCGATTTGCGTTACTTCGAACTGGGCAAGGCTATCCGTCTTGTAGCATGCATTCCTACGTGACGAAAAGCTAATTCTATATGATCTGGCAGGGCAGAAATGACTTTCAATCGATTAAAGTCATGTGCACTGACGATAAATATGAAGATTAAGGAGATATAATGGTCGGATTTAACGGAAGAGCCTAAATTGGCGGCACTCATTGAAGCGAAGTTTCAGACACTTTTCCATGCCATCTCGAGAAGGCAATGAAGACAACACTTGCGTAGATTCTTTAGTTTTTCGTACAAGTGCAGATCGCGGTTTGGTGACTGATGCATGCAAACAATAGTAGTATGTACACTCTTGAGAGGTGCAAGCTCTCCCACAGAGCATCCTTCGAAGGAAATTGGATCATAATTCAGCAATCCAATATTCGAAAAATGTATACGAACATTGAATACACACTAAATCAGATGCAAAAATAGCTACTGTGTGCAAACTGGGTATAACTTTCACGATTTCTAAGGAGCAAGACCGTTAAGAATTAGCAACCATGGCTTTGAAATAGAGAAATACCTATAAAATATTCTAAAGTGTAGGCAATCCTGCGATAGTAGAAGTAAGCAACGTCCAACATTTCAACCCTAGGACAGGAATTTCCAATAATTTCAGCAGGGAGAGATCACCCAGACTCTCAACGCATGTGATTTCTTTGGCATTTGCGCAGGACGCAACGATGGGAGCTTCAAATCCCGATATGATCAGATTCTTAATTTGCGGAAATTCGCAATTTGTGAAGGCGGACTCCATCTCTTCAATGCAGTCTATTCCCGGTTACTAGGATTGAGTTGAAGGATATGGAGATTTGGAAATAATGCGAGACACCGTGTAAATTCTGGTAGAATAGTACCAAGAGAGTAGTCGCTCAGAAGGACGCTGACAACGCTAAGATATGGGTATCGGTTACTGTTGGCCGCCGATGTAGCTGAGAGACGTACTTAATATAAGTTGCGAGCGTAGGATCACGGATAGTGATAATTTCCAGCTGCTTCACGAGCTCCGTTGCAATATCCTTCTTCCACTGATCATGCGGGAAGCGCAACCTCAGGCCACGCCGGAGCTTCTCGCTCGACTCTAGGGCAGCAGAGGCCTGCGATACTGTGCGCAGGGTGTCTCTGCACTCATAGACGCTCTGCTCTCCCACTTCATGTTCTAGGCGGCATTTCTTGTGCTGAACTAAACTGATTGGGATGGGTGAAGTGAGCTGACGGCGAGCAATGGTATTCGCGGGGGTAGATGGCGATAAAACTCCTTAGAAATAGCGGCAACTAGGTCGATCATCGTCCATGAAAGTTTTCTCATCGTAGGTCCATCATGCAATGTCTAAGGACCAATACTGACCTTGCGTATGGTCGCGTGACGTCACGCGCCGAACGCTTGAGTGGACCCACTTCGGTGTCGCCGGCCAACTTCTTAACCACAAGGTTGAAGCAGCATCCTCCACTTGAAGCCATAGCTTGACCTCTATTATAAAAAATAATTCAATATTAACGACAATCCCAATGAATCAAAGCGAGAAACAGTTCTCACCATTTCGAAATATTCATCTCGAGATACGACTTTGTAATTCCAGTTGCACTTGCATATGACAAACAGACGACGATGACAACATGTATTACCAGGCCAATGAAAAGCTATTATCTACACGAGTAGGTGCACTATGTACAAGTAGAATCAACGAAGACGGTCTGTATGTATGTATGTAAGTGTAATGATAAGAAATAAAGGATAAAGGATAAGAATTATGCAGCGACGAAGACAGGTGTATGTAGCGAACCCGAGGACCTAAGTGGAGATAAATGGTGTATGGCGATGAGAAGAACGAAAACAACGATGACAAGACTGAAGACGAAAATGACGAACAATGAGGCTTTGGGGCCGTGACGATTAGGCATTAGGTAGAGGCTGGAATTTGGACAGCACTAATAGCAGTGAGGGGAAGGGGAGCCTTGTGCCCCGGCGGATGTGGTGATGGTGGTGGGCGGTGAGTATCGTGTGGGTGGTATAGTACAAGTAACTTGGTGGTGATGGTGGTGGTATATCCGGTTTTTGGTATATGGGATGGGGTATAACTTGCAAGGCTGCAACAAGGAAGTGGATGGGGGGAGATAGAAGGAAGAAAACCCAGCGAGGTGAATTTGATTATGGCAAGATATCGGCGCGTGCAGGGAATATCCCTGCCGTGCTGACGTACTCCCCATGAGTCATGACTAGCGCGCGATGTCATTGTCCCCCCCCCGGACCCGTGTGCCAGTCCATCAATGAGACTCGAAGCCGATCAAGATCGCTGCCCTTGGTCCGTAAGCACAGAGGTTAAATAAGAAACATAGGGTGCGTGCGTGCGTCAATTCCCCCCAGCCCCGCGTTATCAGGCGCTATGAGCGAATCGTCCCTCCTGTGCGATTTCAGCAGCGAAGATCTGCTGCACTCTCCTCCGCAACTCCAGCGGGGAAGCACTGCCTGATCTCCAGTCAACTCCAGCGGTAAAAACACTCTAGCTCTCCAGCAGCGAAGAATATTCGTCATCAGCGTCGAATTCAACTCGCATCCCGGCTCTCCGCATTCCATTCAAACTCGACGCCCACTCATCCACTCCCCACGACGCCCTTGAGCACATTAAACGACAGCCGGCGCTGCTTCGGCGGGCGGGAGCGCGGCGGCGGAGAAGGTATGCTCGGCGTGTGCGTGAGCGCAGGGGTGGCGGAGAGGGAGTGCCGGTGAGAGGAGTCGCGGGATTTGTATGCATGTGCGTGTGCGTGGGAGTGCGGTTGCGATTGTAGTTGAGGTTTGGATTGCAGTTGCGGTTGCGGTTGAGCAAGGGGTGCGGTGTTTTTCCCAGACAAGAACCGGTCGCTCATCTTCCTTGACAGGGACCGCTTCAAATTCCCGTCTGCCCTTCCTCCGGTTCCGATGGAGAGAGATCGTTTCAGATTCCCGCTCCCGTCACCGCCGCTGCTACTTGGCAGGTCTGTGGCGTGCTTGTTCGGGTTCAAGCACGCGGTGGACGTGTTTGGGGAAGGGCCGAGGGAGGAGGCGGGGGATGTCGGTGGAGAGGAAGGAGAGGAGTCGGTGAGAGAGGAGGCGGGTGATAAACTGCAGGACGATGCGGAAGCTGGGGACGGACGACGACTGCAGGACGCCACGGGTGTCGGGGACGACCGACGTAGTGAGGGGAGGGGGAACAAGAGGGACTCGTCTTCCTCTACGACTGCACACGAGCGCGGTTTGAGCGGCGAGTCATTGTTGGAAGAGGAGGACGAGCTCGAGCACCCGGAAAAGTCACGCCGTGCCAGACGCGGGGGCCGCAGCGGTGGAGTAGCGGCGTTGAAAGGGGACCCCGGGGAGTGGAATACAGTTGCACATCGCGTACGCCGGGGCGGTTCATCCTCGACATATTCCTGCGAGCGGCGGCGCTTGTCCACTTCATCCACAGTGATTGCGAATGTGCCGCCACCGCTGCAGCCGCCTCCTGAGCTGGCAGATGTGGACGCAAGGCACGACGGGCGTTCCAAGCTACCTGCTCTCCTTCTCTGCGCGCCGGTGGTGAACGTCTCCTCACACAAGTCCTCCGTAGTGACCTCGCAGTCAGTGCAGCACGCGCGCAGGGGGACGGTCAGGGCGGAGTCGTCCCTTGGGCGATGGTACACTGGAGGCGGGGATGGGCGCTTAGTGGGAGACGGGGTGCCCCTGGAGCCCGATGATGGAGGGGAGGAAGGTGACCGGTGGACGAGACACGAGGAGAGAGGCTTAATGCCCGGACAGGAGGAAGAGACCGTGCGGACTCTGGGGCCAGGGCGGGAGGCCTTGGTGATGAAGCTGTGCTGGAGTTAGTATTGGGTGCATAGGGGAAGATGAGGGGGGTACGGACCTCGGGAAGGGAACCTTGATGACAACGTGAGTGTCCTGCCCCGACGACGCATCCGCCTCTGGCGGGCTCCGCTTCCACAGAGGCAGGGAGTATGACTTGGTGAGCACCCTGGGGCGCTTCGCTGCACATGAGTCGGGGATGAGGATGCACTCGCTGTCGAACCTAACCGTGCGCGCGCAGACATCAGGCTCCTCGACGAGGGGGCTAGCGCGGAGGATGATGGTGCTGGTGGGGGTGGGGGCGTCGCGTACGATGGCGGTGAGGGTCGTGCTCGCCATGGTCATGGAGAGAGGAACAAGGAGAGAGACACGGCCAGGACCGTCATGGCACCATAGGTAGTGTCTTTTAAAAAAGGGCTGCCCGCTTTTGGCTCGCTTCTGCCTGTCAACCCTGCTCCAT
>JASFDH010000191.1:0-31740 GCA_036937195.1 Nidularia pulvinata | reverse complement strand
TGGTCGTTCTGGGTTTCATAAGTATCTTCCACGTGGCCCCTTGAGGACGACATTGGGTATCCAGAGCTATGATGGGCAAGCGGAGAGAACTTGAATGAACGGCGCTGTCGTCTCCAGCCATTGTGACCCAGGCATCACCGTGACAGTGACAGTGACACTGACAATGGCGCGTTGTAATCTCTGCACACACAAAGAGCAAATAAGCCAAAACAACGCGTCTGAATTCTACGAGCGTCTACATTCTTAGCACATTTACATACACACAATTCAATGCTCTCTTTGAGTTGGAGATAATTTATGATGGATGATTCCCGCAACCCACCTGGGCGCCTAACGTGACGAATATCCTTCAATAATTAAATCTAAGTGGCGTAAAAGAGCATTGGTCGCTTACTTTACCAATTTCTATTTCGGTCGTAAAGATTAATCTCTCTAGGTAAGTTAGTAAAACAGAATAAAATTAATCATATAACATTGCAGTGTCCTATAAGGCAACAAGAACATATATATCAGGACTAGTCCTAGATTCTTATCCTAGTATCTGCGGCCCGTGTATCCTGGAATTGACGCTTCTGAGTGCTCAAGGTAAGTTCAGTGCATAAGGGTTGAACTATTGATCTTCCGTGAACTATGAGTCGTGAATGCTACGATACAGATCTGAGTACTATAAGGCTACCCACCAGCCGCACACACGGATACCGTGTCCAATTTTGTGAATCGTGACTCGTTGTTGCCCTCACATGGGGTAACTCGGCAATTAATGACTGAGATGAAATTTTTATTAGCCATCAATTGTATTATTTAGTTTGAATAGAACCAATTTCCGATCGCGAAAACCTAGTGGCCTAGCTTCGATTTGCTCTTTTCACTGAGAAACCTCAGACTATTATATAACACTGTCGTTATAAGTGTTTCTGGCATCCAATGGCATTGTTATTAGCGTGGCGTCAGGGAGATTATAGACTACGAGTGCTTCAACCTCAATATTTTCTCCCAGGAAGCCGGAGGATGGTATATGCCGACAACGGTGCTGAAGATCAAATGCACGCGAACTCTCACGGCAATCAAAATTAAACCATCGATTTTCAGGATCGCTCTTGGCAGAAGACTTCGTTAAATAGGAATGATATTTACGATTTCTAGGTACTAGTGGATCGCATTCCGAAACCCCCAATTTTCAGTCTTCACCGATAGTCCTCTCAACAGAATCAATGCCCAATCTCTTTGAGCCTGAGCCTCCTCAAGCTACCAAACTTGGCCGCTACCGTCAGCTATCTGCTCGCGCTGCTATCCATGTTTCGCCCTTATCGCTCGGTGGTATGAGTATTGGAGATAAATGGGCTGATTATGGAATGGGCTCTATGGATAAGGAGACCTCCTTCAAGCTCCTAGACGCATACTTTGACGCGGGAGGAAACTTTATCGATACTGCGAACAATTAGTAAGAGTCTTCTTGTCATGTCCCATTGGTTTAGAATTCATCACGCCCCGTACGCCAGTCAAGACGGAACTTCTGAGGGATTTATCGGTGAATGGGCAGAAATGCGCGGCATTCGAGACCAACTTGTGATTGCTACCAAGGCAAGAGAACAATAGATGGTCTGACTGGCGTGCTCATTATTTTTTTGCAGTATGGCAACATGTGGAAGCGCGGATTGGAGGACGGCGTGAAGCAGAAAGTTATGTACATGGGTAGCAATGCCAAATCCCTCAAGCTCAGCGTAGAGGCAAGTCTTAAGCGATTAAGGACGGACTACATCGATATTCTATATGTCCATTTTTGGGACTTCCATACTTCTGTTGAGGAAATAATGGATGGTTTGCATCATCTTGTCGCTTCTGGGAAGATCCTCTATCTGGTTCGTCGATTCCGTTTATCAACTAAACCATTGCAGGTTAATGCTGCTATGATGGCTTCAAAATTACAGGGAATCTCGGACTCACCGGCTTGGATTACTATCAAGGCTAATGAATACGCTAAGGCGAACGGAAAGACGCCGTAAGTCAGCCATCGATCATTCTCATTGCAACAAATGTTTAAATTTAACGTCACATTAGTTTCGTGGTATACCAGGCGGCGTATTCTATTCTTGAGCGTGACATAGAGCGGGAAATTCTGCCCATGTGTCTACACGAAGGTGCCCTATTATCTTTGACTATCATTTGGGAGCTGTCCTGAAGTTCGGTTAGGTATTGCACTTACTCTGTGGAACGTTTTGAGTGGGGGGAAGATTAGGACCGACGAGGAGGAGGAAAGACGCAAAGCCACCGGAGAACATGGGCGTCAAATACTGAGCACGAGCTGGCTCCGCACACCGGAGGAAAAGAAAGTATGTGATGCCCTTGAGACTATAGCAAAGCAAGTAGGTGCGAAGCACATAACAGCTAGTAAGTAAAGTATCTCGAATCTGTTGAACAGTGCTTTCTAACCAAGATCCGAAGTTGCCATTGCGTATACTATGCATAAAGCACCGTTCGTATTCCCTGTCCTTGGCGGGCGCAAGGTCGAGCACCTACATGCGAATATCGAAGCTCTTGATATCAGTTTGAATAAGGAGCAAATTGCTTACCTGGAAGGTGTCCTTCCATTTGATAAGGGCTTCCCCGCTAAATATATGGTGAGTAGCATAATCTTGCTGAATTTATTAAGCGAGTATGCTGATAAGATCGATTGCGATAACAGGGGGACTTAGGACAATACCCTTATGCCATGTCTGTTTATGCCGATATCGATCCTGCGCCTCTTATGCCTTCTATCACGCCCTCTTGAAATCTTTCACGATTACCTACGTAGTGTTACAATTTCTACTACCATGTTTTAGGGAAACATATGAATTGGTAAAATATCGCTGATGATACATATACTAGACTGGGAAGAACATAGAGTATATAAATAAATCTATATCCTGAGAAATGAATCAAGCATTATCTTCAATCAAGTTAAGAAATAAACTATTAATAGTCGCTTTTTATCAGGTCTGCACCTCTTTCAGCCACTAGGTAGATTGGGCCCTGCGTGTGCGCATTCGGAAGGAAAGGCTACAGCAACATCAGCCTAAGTCACGCGATAGACTGCCAAAATCTTACCAGAACAGATCCATCCACTATCCTTACGCCGTTGATTCCTTTCACTTTCAAATCTGCGTCCACCACACCCCAGTTGGCTGTATTCGATGACATGGAAGCAGTACCAATAGGATGGAAGAGGGAATTGGCGGTATTTCTAATCGCCTGTTCAATCTCTGCGTCTGTGTGTGCATTGGCGAAATCGCCGAATGGTGAAATAATGTAGTCCTTCCAGGCAGCGGCGCTTGCGAATCGCCTGGCCGCTTTGACACTTTCCACAGCAGTAAAAAATATCGAACTCTGTGCTTAAGAGGTTCAGGTTGATGAGCGGCTTGTTGAAAGGGTCAGTGGATGCAATCTTGATTGATCCACCTATTAGAAAATAGAATCATGAGCACAGTTGTCCGAACAGAATGATAATATACTCACGAGATGTCGGGGAAGTAACAGAGGTTACAATTGTCATGAAATGGCCTGTAGAAGCCTCTGGAAATCCAAAGTCCTAAATCGAAAAATAGAATAGGAGTGTGTAAGTCCAAGAATCATGGCACCTGGATGAGAATCGCGTACCCCGAAAATCATTTCAAAATGCGCAGAGTTAGAGCCAGCAGAAGGATCAGGAACGGTATTGAAAATGCTTGAATTATCTGGAAGCCTTAGCCATCCGACCTGATTACCGATTGGATAAACAAGTGATCCTGTTCTGTTCTTATTCCACTGCCCAAGCGCACCACCCAGGGCCGCCGGATCCGATCGCAAAATGTCGTCCAGTGTATTATTATTCGCCACGTTGAAAAGGCTTGACACTGACGTGTGATCAGAAAAGTTCTTCCCTACAGACGGGTTATGGACGAGAATCTTAATGCCTGCGGACTGGAGGTCCGCTGTGTCTCCGATCCCAGAAAGCTGGAGAATAAGAGGTGTCCCCACGGCACCTGCAGAGAGGACGACTTCGCGCGAGGCTTTAACCGTATATTTCGGTGCTAAGAATGCCATAAATGTTTGACAATATAGAAAGAGATGATACAGCAGACGGATCTCCATTTTTTTCTAAGAATTCAATGGAGCGAAAGGAAGGAACACCTTTGTTGGCGCCATCTTGCACAAGTATGGTCACCTGGGCATTAATTACGATGTCAAGATTGGGACGATTTGTGGCTGGCCGAAGATGAGCACTTGAAGAGCTACTCCTTGTGCCGTTACCGATTGAAGATTGCATCCAGGCTGTATAATGGCCGCTTAGCAAAAGCTTACAATTGCATGAAGTCGCAGCGTACCAATGCCAAGAACATCGCCGGAGCTGCTGTCCTTCTTAAACGGAAACTCTTGAGGGAGCTCTTCAAGGGTGGCTGTAACCCGAAGATCAACCTGAGTCGGGAATCCGGACAAGCTGACTGAAATAGCGCCATGGTAACCGTGTATGGCTGGGTCAAATTCCCCAGTAATATCATGATTGTCTGCTGGAGGGACAAATCGTTCGCTCTAAAGATGTTCATCAGTGGATTTCAGGAATGCAGATGATGATTTTCAACTACTTTTTGTATGTATTTCTGAATATTATTCCAGTTCCATCCCTGGTCGCCAGTAATAGAAGCATATCTATTCCAATCATCTGAGGAGCCATGCGCGTAGATCATCAAATCTATTTGGTTTGAAATATATACTCAGTCCAGGTCGTAATATGAACATAATTGCCTGCTAATTGCGCTGGATCCTCCGAGAACTTTCCCTCTTGGATACGCTATAGTTCTTCCGTTGAACCCGACCTGAGGCGTTGTCGTGGAATTCCAGTCATATATTGTATTTCCAAGTGTAGCACCAAGCAGAGGAACTTCGATGGCAAAGACACCTTGATCCCTGAAACATGAATTATTTGCTTGGTGTTGACTATAAAGATGAAAGACATTACTTACGATATACCAGCCTCCAGTACGAGAACTGAAATGCGAGGGTCCTCCGTAAGCCTCGCCGCGACTACATTTCCCGCATTTCCGGCTAAGCTCAGAACCAGGTGTAAACGTCCTGAGAGTTAACAAAGACAGTGAAAGCACTCACCGCCAACTATAACATAGTCGTAAGTAGTCCTGTGGAGCTGTGAAGGACTTATGTAAAGCTTTCCGAAAGAGACTCGGACGAGAGTGGTCAATAGGATCCACTTGGAAAGCCTCGCGAAGTCGGAGAACATGATGATGTAGAATAACAGAAAGATGCAATGAAAAAAAGCGTATACATAGGCAGTCATATATATGAATTCCAGTTCGGCTTGGTGGGCGCTGAGGTATGCGAGCCCGAGTCTACAGAGGTCAAGAATCAATTCGCAAACAGTAATAAATTGATTATGAATTCGGGTGATGCGCTGAGCGCTGAAGCCCTGGATCACTGCCGACTGACCATAGGGCCTGAGGTGTGAAAGCCTCAGCAGAATTGGTAGCTTTTAGCCGCGCAAATTCGAACCAAGTAATTAGCCTCGGAGGCTGAAGATCATTGTTCATGAACGTGAACATATCTTCACATACGATTACCCTACGAATACAAAGCACATGGTCCGAATTTCTTTCTTGCAGATCGCTCGAATTCAGAAACAGCCTCGGGCATAGTTAATCTATCCCCGAGTACTTGCTG
Organism: Nidularia pulvinata; assembly: GCA_036937195.1. Classification (NCBI taxonomy): domain Eukaryota; kingdom Fungi; phylum Basidiomycota; class Agaricomycetes; order Agaricales; family Nidulariaceae; genus Nidularia; species Nidularia pulvinata. The sequence goes on along the minus strand of JASFDH010000191.1, from coordinate 26,052 downwards.
TGTAATCTTATGTTCTGTATGGGCCGCGTCACTGTCGCATAATGCGTAGATGCTCGCTTACAATGCACCGACATACCTTATTATTACATGCCCTCAAGATGAAACTACGGAGATACATTCATGCGGTATTTGTTAAAATAAACGACGCAGTCTCGACGACATGAGAGTTTGTCCTCAGAAGGATAAGGGGGGGGGAGGTTCCAAGAGGGCAAACGGATGAGTACATACAACAATAGTAGACTACCTATATACTGTAAGCCTGAAGCAAATATACAAATATAGTTAACCATAGAAAAGCCACAAGAATGTAAACTAAAGGAAGTGAGATGTACATGTAAATGCGGTGACATCGCGAAACACTCGCAAACTGCGATCCAATATTCCAACAGTATTATGGTACTGAACGGTTGTGTTCCTTCGTTGCTTCTATTCGACTGCTGCAGTGGTCGATCAGCAATGACGTTGTTGTAATACCAGTTATCCTCATTAGCACGTACCTAGAAGCTTATTGAGCCACAATGAAATCTTCGGCCAGCGACTTTCGAGCACATTTATAGGCTGGTGCTGAAAAGTCATCCGGAGAGCTGTCGGCACAAGGTCTGTAAAATGACCAAGAGTTTTCGATCTTAACTGCATGCATCAGTCTATACAGTATATCAAACAGATCAGTTCTTGAAAGCATTACACAGACCATAGCTGCGAATCAGGGGCTATCTTATATTAAGGATTTAATTAATGCAATGAAGGGCAACTTAAAGAAAACTTGAAGGAGACGAGCACTTACATCCAGGGGTTCCGATGAGAGTTTCTATCATTTATGTTCAGGGAAAGTCTTCCAAGCGTTCCTTGATGAATTTATGGCCCCATTAAATATTTATTAACTCAGCACCAAGGATTCATGCATGCTGATTTCGAAGACTCGACGAAGTTACCTGCCATTGTGAGCAAGAAGTTTGAAAGTCGGATTTTCAGCGCACTAATCTGAGATGACGTAAGCTACATAGTAACATACATGATGCTGTGACTATTTGTAACGAATTGTCAAAGTTTGTGCGGCACGCGCCACGGTATCATTTGCTTTCTCATTTCTTCCACCACTCTGGGGTTTCGTGTTCATCTCGCCCTTCACACAAAGGTAGCCAGAGCTGAGTCCTGATCCCTGAATAGAATTTGGTGTATGCATCAGCATCTCTTCTACACTCCAGATCTAATTCCGTTCCAAAAATGGATAACATTCCCAGATTCCCTACTTTTCCTCCCGAGATTCTGACAGAAATTGTCCTATACCTCTCATGCGACGTGTTACCTGCTCTTGCTGTTGTATCTCGTCAGTTTCGCGCCATCTGCACACGCCGCATTTATAGGGATCTTTGCTTCAAACGCATGGAAATACTCCTGAGCTGCTGCGAGACTCTGGCCTACAATGACGATTCTGCTCAAGCTGTAAGAACCGTCTTGTTCGAAATAGAGTGAGGCTTTCGATATTTTTTATGAAATTTCTAAACATCGAGAGCTAAAGTTTACTAACAAGCAGCCGCCCAGGAGAACTCGAAGGCTCACAAATACAGTCACGTCAAAGCCGGCTTTTTCGAGCAGCTCTAAGGAATATTGCACCTCATGTGAAAAGTCTTCGAGTTATGGCTCTTTCGTCGAACTTGCTTAAATGCATTCCGGGATTCTTTCCCCGCCTTGAATCGTTCACGACGGCCTTGCCTATTTCCTCGCAAACTGCTTCCTTCGTTCGTCGTCACAAAGAACTGTCGACCCTTCAACTATTTGGCATCGTTGTGGAACGTCTTCCGTTGAAGGTTCACCTTCCTCAACTAGAAGCATTTATCGGACCTCCAGATTCTATTCCAACTTTTGTCAGTGACTCTCGAGTTGCTCGTGCTGGGATTGTGGTTCACCCACATGAGAGTCATCTCATAGATATGGACGAAGCGCTCTCCGTATTCTCAAAGTGTAAGACGATGGTATCTCTAGGGTTTTTTGGGATTGCGTTCGGGCAAGAGATATTTAAATCCATTGTGGAGAATCTAGCAGACATTGAAAGTCTCAACTTTGGTGGTATAATTGCCAATAAGATAATTACAGAGGTACCTATTACCCGTTAAATCGAAGTCATCAAACATGCCACTGAATGTTCTGCATTTACTAGGAATTGTTTACGGGGGTAGAGACTGCTCTTCCACTCCTCAAGTCATTAAAAGGGCTTGAGATAGGAACCCACTCTCATGAATCAGCCACTCGAGAAAATATCGAGGAAGAGTTTCGTCTCCTGCAAAAATGGAGTCAACTCAGCGATACTCTACTGTTTAGCAGTTTGCCTAGTACGTGAAGAGTGCTAAATTTAAGCTCATTCCCATTGTTTCGAATAATAACTGTGGTTTCAGGTGGTGTGTTTTGGACACGGATAGGTCTGGATTTGTGGTTACCAGTCACTGGCGTACCGATACCTTTGGAATGGTTAAAGGAGCTTCCCGAATTTCAAACATCAATGGACAATTTTTTCGCCGCGCAGAAAGATATTATTCCACCACGATATCTCCCGATTATATCCTACATACGGAGTCTTTGATGCGACAGTTTAAATTAATCGAGCGATTCTATATTCTACACGTGGGGTTGTTCATGAAATACGACAAGGGATTATTAGCTTAAATTTATTACCTGGTGAACCGAGAGGAATGTGCGATATTTCCAGGAAGTTGATTGTTCTTGGCATAACTTTGCTCGGTCATATGGAACATCCCCAGCCTACTTTTCCTATTTAATAACCGTTCAAATGTCAGTTTACACGCATTTCAATCGAAGCATCTAAGTGGTGACCGGTGACCGGCGCAAGCATGGCTACTGCAGTTTCTATTTATAACTGTGACCAAACTGTAACACTCGCCGAACAATGAGTAAGCAAAGCTGCACCATCATGCCGTCCTGCGCTGGCCCCGTTGTTACTAACACCAGACTTCGATCCATAGCCAATCTCGTTAATGGGGTTCTTTGAACTGTTTTCTGACTCTATGCTGCTCTTGCTGGTCCCAGTCTTCATCATCGCCATCCTATTGATTCTGTCGTTCTACTTCGCTAGCGTGGCTCTTCTTCTGCAGCTAGTCAAGAATGCCGTCGCTCCACACTGGCGAGCAACTTTTATCAGGGTCCCATGGCTGGGTATTGGTGAATATACTGCAGTCGAGACCGACATAGCACCAGAACACCACAGCAGCAGCGAAGCTGCGAGGAAAGTGGAAATGGAAGCTCCGGTCGAAGAAGACTTGATCAAGATGTCCATGAGGTAGAAGCTATGGCTTGTATCATGGATTAGAGGGTTGATGAGGATAGAGATGGTGAGTAAAAGTGCCAGGATTTGCAATCATGGATTGTTACCTAAATCCCCATTTGCAGTTCCCGCTACTGTTGTAAATTTACCCCACGAACTTTGTCCATCGAAGTTACCCTTCGGCGTTCCAGTGAAATGAAAATCATCACCAGTTTATGGTCCTAGTGATTATTGCTGATCACAGTCTCATGGTTCAAACGTTCACCTCACCTGAGGTCCACACTGCACCCACAGCTCAGAACTAACGGGAACAGTTTACTTTTAGTGAACCGCTACAAAAAAACTTCATGAAGTAAACTCTTTTAGTGGAGATTGGTACGACAGAATCGCAAGAGATTGGCCAAACTTGACTCCAGTCTAAACGGGGAGAGGACCACGAGTATTATGCAGCTTTTTGTTGAGCTCCATCCTCCACCATTATGCTTATTGATCACTATCTTACGAAATGTGGAATGAAAGGACGTTAGTGCCAAGATGATGCTTTATCTACTACTACTGTTAACTAAACATCTTTGAGTTCGTTAGATTGTAAACGAGGATCATAAATCGATTTTCATCAGCGCTCACAAGGTTGTTCATCGCTACGCCCAGATGGTAAAGTGACACAGTAGGGGTATAGAAATATTCTTAACTCACACAAAACAGCTTGAGCGACCAACAATAACAGAGTTTTTCACACGTAGATCATTTCATGGCTCAGATCATCCGCCTGTTGATGTTATTGCAAGACTTCTCATTCTACAGGCCTATGAATCCGTACGGCATATATGAACCGAGAAAGGAGGTCTGAGGACGCGTCATATGGCTATCAGACATTTCACCAAGGGTTCGCAGCACCATCTCGGAATGAAGCTTTCTCCTCGGAATCCTCAGCCTCCAGGCGAGTAAGTGCACCTCATTTGACGAGCTTTCTTCCCAATCATGCACAGATTTCAGGTTTCTGCTCTGATCGCGTCAGACAATCAATAGGCCGTATCAGACCGTACCCTATTACGCGCGCCGCCAGCGCCGGCTGTGAGGAACGCTCGACGATCAGAAGTAAACTAGGCGTGAAGCGAAGGCCTATGAAGCGGTATAAATAAAGCTCCGTATTCTACTCTAATAACCTATCATCGTCATCTTTTACAGCCCATATATCGTATCATGAGTGTCAACGGAACTGCCTTTATCATCGGAGCCGCCCAAGGTATTGGGAAGGCAATTGCTCTTCGTCTGTCGGAGGATGGGTTCGACGTTGCAGTCAACGATATACCTTCTAACAAGGATATGCTCGAAGGAGTGGTCAAGCAGATCCAGGCGAACGGGAAGAAAGGCCTCGCCGTGCTTGGAGACGTCTCTGTTGAAAGCGATGTCCAGGGTATGATTAAGCAAATAGTCAAAGAGCTTGATGGTTTGGACGTGGCGAGTATTTCATTTATTCATGCTATGAGACCATAAATACTAAGTTTCAAACTTTTAGATGGTTGCAAATGCCGGTGTATCAATGATCAAACCTCTTGGAGAGAGTGGGTACTCAACATGCTAGATGATGCCTGATGCTCACATCCATGTTATCTTTATCACAGCTACGGTGGCGGAATGGGACCGTATCTACGGCATAAATGTTAGAGGGACTTTCCTTTGCTTTAAGCACGCTGCAGCGCAGATGATCGCTCAAGGACGTGGAGGAAAGATAATCGGTGGGCATTTTTCCGGCCTCAGCGTACTTTACTTGATCAGTATGCCTGCTGCTATTTTCAGGAGCGTGTTCTGGCTTGAGTAAGAAAGGCATTATATGCTTGCATTCATATTGGCGATTTCTATCTCTAAACAATTGAACGCATCTGTCTAAAATAACAGGGGGTGCAGACGTTGCCCTATATTCTAGTACCAAGTTTGCTGTTCGCGGTATCGTTCAATGTGCAGGTATATTTATCCTCCGCGTTTACCAGAAAGAATATCAGCCAACGTTGTCTTCGGTAATTTTAGCGATGGAGTACGGGAAGTTTGGCATAAGAGTGAATGGATATGCCCCAGGCCCTGTTGAGACTGCTCTTTGTGCGTATATCTCTGCACTATTCAAAAATTCAAACTGATTTATCACCGTTTCTTAACCACATAGTGGCCGGCCTTGATGAATCTCTTGCCCAGAATAATGGTGGAAAGAGCGGACAATACATAAAAACGGTTGATTCACTTTTTACTCTCGGGCGATAAAGATGACTGACCAGTGGGACCTGACCGAAAAGCTGAAAGGGCTGCCAGCCTTACCTGGAAGAAATACGTCTACGGAGGATGTTGCGAAGCTGGTATCTTTCCTGGTTTCCAAAGATGCCGATTTTATTACAGGTTCGTCGAAAACCTGTGCCCTGCTGAGAAATGTGTAAAACGCTGACGATAATTTCTTCCAACAGGCCAAAGTATCCTGGTTGATGGAGGCATCTTATTTGACTAGAAATCTTCATGAGGGACAGATTGTGTAGACAGCAATATTTGTGTACTTGTATTACATGTTGATGAGCAATTTGAAAAGATATCGGTACAGAGATACCTTCTGCTACTTGTAGATGTCCAATAAACTCTGTGGCATCCACCCAAAAGCCCAAAAGCCCAAAAGCCCAAGAAATATATGAAGTGTTCACAGTATGCCCTGGCCTGTCTATCTGACCCTGTCCACGCAGTTTGTTCCAGCACATTATATCCCGGAGACAGCAAGACTGCCCATGTTTTTAAGTCGATATGTCGCGCTGTAAGGACCGATATAGTCATTGTGACTGGTAACGGATGTTCTACAGCAAGAGTGATTTGAAGCGCTAATCGGTTTACTCAAATGGATGAGCATACTCTTATATATCATGATATTTGGCTCCAAGTCCTATGACGGACTGTCTGCCAAATGAAAAAGGTTAGGCACAATGTTCTGCTCTGAATGCCGTCCAACCTGCGAAGAAAGCTCCGTCAGCACACCTGTACTAAGATTGATAAACATGCGACATGGTTTACCTCTGTTTTCGAGATACTTATCCATTGCAGTAAAGGCGCATCGTCTGATTTCTCTCTCGAGTAACCATGCATCATCGCATGTGACGACGCCGCAATCATGTAGAACGCAAATTGCATCCAAGAACCATGTACGCGAACTAAACTCTGCAGGATGCACTGTTGATCCTGTAGCCGGGATCGCCACCGTTTTGAACATAGGCTGCAGACTGTCCGGGCCAACGACATCGTCGTAGTCTCCCAAGAACCCTACATCTGCCAATCGGACGACCGCGACTAGGAGCGGCCACGATAGCACATCCTTCGGTTCCACTACGAACCTCCAATCTCCAGAAGAATCGGTCTCGTTCACGACGTGGAATAGGCTTCCAGCAGTACCGATCGGAGATGCTGATGGATTAGGCACGAAGAATGCCCAGTTCCAGGTGGCGAGGTCCCCTCGATAAGTGATGGCGGCGTAGAGCTGGTTGGACTCGAGCTCTGTAGTGTTAATGGGGTGCGTCAGCTCGGGAGCATCAGAAGGCTCAGCCATCCTGGAAATTGGGTCGGGAATGTGTTGAGAGTCAAGAGCCTGAGCTTGCCCAAATCATATGGCACGGAATGACTGACGGAAGAGACTGGAAACGTCCAGTATGTAAACACGACCACACATACCCATGTCGTTCAAGGTCGCGTGCCTTGCCACCCTTCCTCGCGTACGCGAACCCTTTGCAAGTAAAATCATCTTCTCTTGGAAGGTTTCTCGTCATGAATGACAGATAGCATCAGATACATGTATCTTCAATTTGTAGCTCAAGATCATCTTCGAACGTTGATATCTTATCGCCGATATCGGCGACACATTTACACCTTTCTTGGGTAGATTTGCACTGTAAAGGCAACAATGTTGTCGACGTCGGCCAGGTTAAATGTACCAAGAGACTGGATGGGTCCACAATTAGCTAACCGCGAAAGTTTTGTGTTTAACCTTAGATACGTACTATTCCTATCCATAGACAGCGCTATACTATACGATGCGCACGGGATACTAGGAACGCGACTATTGTAAACCAGATGCCTTAATCGATCGATATCATATCAGCCTCATATGCTTGCACAGGTCATTCACAACTACCATATCCTCGAGCTTGAAGAGACGCCAAAAAGATCCGAAATTGTTTCTTCAAATCATAGATATACAGTATGGACACTCGTACAATAATAAATTCCTTTGCTTTAACTGTCCACAAATCACCATACCATGCCACACATCCATCCTCGACCCCGGCCTCAAAAACGCGCCCGCGCACCACCAGAAAGTCCTAGTCACTGCCCCTCAACGCCAGCGACCTTCAGCGCCGCCTCGAAATCGGCGAGGATGTCCTTGATGTCCTCGATGCCTACGGACACGCGGATGAGATCGGGCGTGACGCCAGACGCGAGCTGCTCCTGCTCATTAAGCTGCGAGTGCGTCGTCGTGGCAGGGTGGATGACTAGAGTCTTCGCGTCGCCTACATTGCGAATCGGTGAGCAAGGATACTTAATACGAAGAAGATAAAGGAGAAAGGGTACACACCGACGTTAGCAAGGTTGCTAGCTAGCTTGAGGCTGTCCACGAACTTGCTCGCCGTCTTCGCGTCGCCCTTGACGCCGAAGCTGAGCACGCCACCGAACGCGTTCGGGCGGAGGAGCTTGAGCGCGAGTGCGTGCGAATCGTGCTTGGGGAGACCGAGGTAGGAGACCCACGAGATGGAGGAATGAGCTTCAAGCCATCTGAAGGGTGTGTGGGTCAGGACGTGCGGGGAATGAGGAAGGGGAAGAAAGTAGAAACGTACTTGGCGACCGCAAGTGCGTTCTCGCTGTGACGCTGACCACGGAGACTGAGTGTCTCGAGGCCCTGCAAGAGGAGGAAAGCGCCGAAGGGGTTCAGAGAAGGACCGATATCGCGGAGGAGCTGCGAGCAGAGATGGGAGAGTTAGCATGTACAGACAAAGGAGGCTAATGCAGCAAGACGCACCTCCACGCGGACCTTAATCGCAAACGCCACCGCACCGAACGTCTCGCTGAACTTGAGTCCGTGGTACCCCTCCGACGGCTCCGTGAACCCGGGGAACTTGCCCGACTTCGCCCAGTCAAACTTGCCTGCGCACCCATCAGCGGGGGTCGCCTTTCCAGATATACCAAGAAGGACATACCAGAGTCGATGATGACGCCAGCGATGGTCGTTCCGTGCCCTCCGATCCACTTCGTCGCGCTGTGCACGACAATGTCGGCGCCGTGTTCGATCGGGCGGATGAGGTACCCACCCATACCGAAGGTGTTGTCGACGATCAGAGGGATACCGTGATCGTGTGCGATCTAGGAAGCTAGGTCAGTCTATGAGGCAATGGGAGGGAAGGCAGAAGTACCTTAGCCAAGGCCGGGATATCGCTAAGGACGTATTTTGGATTGGCGATGCTCTCGACATAGATGGCCTTGGTCTTCTCGTCGATGGCGGCCGCGAAGGCTTCGGGGGTCGTCTCGGTGACCCATTTCACACCAATACCGAAGTGCTTAAAGGTAACTGTAACATGCAGCGAGAGCGGTTAGCAGCGTACAGGAAGGATTAGAACCGGGATACGCACCTTTGAATTGATTGTAGGTCTACCCGCCCAACCATGTCAGCTATCCCGCAGTCTTTTCACAAATAAATAAACTCACTCCGCCGTAAAGGTAAGATCTACGAGGGGGAAAGGGTTAGGTCGAAGAGGGAAGTCAGATAAAACCTGAACCAACGCACGTTGAAACAATGTTATCCCCTACTCCGGCGATGGCGCTAATGGTGAGGAATTGTGCCGACTGGCCAGACCCGGTAGCCACGGCAGCTGCACCCCCCTCGAGAGCTGCAATGCGATTCTCAAATACTTCCTGAAGGCAAATAGCTTTTCAGCGGTGGGGTTATGAAGGCTAAAGAAGGAACCTACGACTGTAGGGTTGCCGATGCGAGAATAGATGTGTCCTGGCGCTCTACAAGGCTTCTGTGAGTTCCGTGCTTCGATTTATACGAAAAGAGTATCATACTTCAACCCGAAAAGATCGGCACCGTGCTGTAGGCGGCAGTCAAGCACTGATCATTACTGCGAGGCTTTAAAACGCACTTGGGAGTCATTGAACACGAAACTGGTCGACGCGTAGATAGGAACCGCGCGAGCGTTCGTTGCCGTGTCAGGTGCCTGACCGCCATGCAGCTGGATGGTATCGAACTCGGGCTCTCTGTCAAAGCCAAGATGCTCAGTTCAACAGTTACAAGCCCAGTAGCCATATCCATTCGTTCACCTATAGAATGGGGAGGGCATGGTGTTTATGGCGATCGGATCCTATAGTTGAATCTGCCCGCATTGGCCTGTTTTATAGGTAGTTATAGCGGAGAGATTGCGTGCTCAGCATGGTCGAATCTAGAGGCGATCACGCAATCCGCGCTATAGATCGTTGTATCTTTGCGCAGAGAGCATGATAGATAGATAATGGTCGCATTAGGCTATATTAATACTTGTATTCCCAGCTAGTGACTGGGATAGTAAGTGTGGGCACTGAGCATTGGGCACTGTCAGTGTGTTGTATGGAATGTGAGAATAGGAGGTGTGGTAAAAAGCAATAACGTGTTACCGACGCGTGTTACCAACGAGAAAAGGTCGCCTGACGCCGGCCAGGGAGGATAGTAACTGGCCAGCTGGACCCGGAGCACCGCACATCATGGTCACATGTTGTCTCAAACTCAAACTCAGAGTCACTATCAGTCGTTACAGCCAAGCCATGGCAAAGCTTCGACAACTTCCTCAATGCAAGGAATTGACATTACATCTTTCCGCACCTTTGATATACAAACAGGGAAACAGAGGCTCCATCATACTTGCGAAACAAGTTACAAATCTGTTGAAATAACACCGATAATACGGTTGAAACCGCTATTTAGGTGACAAACGAGTAAAGAACTACAAGTAAAATACTCAAGCTTATATGTAAAATACGTAGCCGTTATGTACAGAATAAAGAATACGAATGAAGAGTAATACGGAAAGCAGTGTCCGTTCACATACTAACACGATCTGTAACGGTCCGACGTCAGCCGGACTTCCAGTGGAGTAGGCGTCAAGCTCGTATTTCCAACAAAATCGGATAAATTCGGCACTTGTGACCTTGGTTTAACCATCGACTTTCGTCTTTTCGTGGCGCTATCGTCGATGGTATGGTATGATTTATTTTATTGTGCGACCGAAACATTTTACATCCGATTTTAAACTTAAAAACTTAAGGAACGCTGGGGCAACCAGGATCCCTGTAGTTTCAACCTTCCACAATTTCCTTCGCTTCACTATAGAATGCTTCCAGAAATCGGTGAGCACTAATGGTAATTACAGGATAGCTATATGTTCTCTGACGCTGTATTTGTCGTTCCAAGCCTCGATTATGTATTCGTAAGTGAGCCCGTATTTTTCAATGCACAATGCATGTTAAAGCTTGCACTTGATACTATGTAGGACTTTCTCAAGATTCTGAAGAATGGTAAATTCGAATGTCTACAACAAGTGTTGTCCGTTCACTCAAGTTCGTCGTCATCACGTTGTTCCTGTTGGGTGTTCATGAATCATGTCCCTTTCTTCCTTGCTGCGCAGTCGTTAGAGAGAATTTTCCCCCTACCAAGTCATCAGTAGTTTCACAATTTACTTTTTTTAGCTTGTGCAAGCGATAAAAGCGATCAAAAAGCGATCAAAAAGCGAGGAATCTCGAAAGTTAAAAAGCCGCGTGCCTTTTCGAGAAAAGCGACCTTGGGACCTAGCGTTCCATCAGTAATTTGTACGTGATCTCGAGAAAATTCTATTGATTTGAACCGAATTAACTTTTGGGTTGCCGAAAAAGCGACAAAAGCGACCAAAAGCGAACAGGTAAAGTGTGAACTTGCTGATGAATAACATGCGTGTTACAACCCAGATCTTCTGCGGAAACGACGTCAATATGTTAACATATCCTCATCCCTTTTGCTCATTGCTCTCTCGGTTAATCTAGATATTTAATTTCTGTCCTCAACTGCTGTCCGCATCACCCACAGTCTGCGTCGGCTGGCAACAGTACTTTTCAGAAGACGGCTTCGACGGGTACGACGGCGCCGTGTGTCTCACCACTCGCAGCGAGCTGGAACTCGCTCGAAAGTAGCTTGACACGATATTCGCTAACTCGAATGAGAAGTTTCTGAAGTCCACGACCGCACTGCTCGTCTTGGTCCTCGACACCAGTCCTTAGAATCCCCCCGAGTCTTGGGTGAATATGAGAAGCTTGCGTCCGAGTTAGGTCTAGCACACAGGCTCGCAAACGCGGAGGTACGTGCATCATCCATCTTATTGGATCGCCTTCTAATACCAAAAATTCACCCAAAATTAAAAAAGGCCCGAAAGAGGGTCACCCCACCAAACTTTTTACCTTCTCCCTCCCTTCGGTGGAGGGAGTATGAGGGAGGTAGGCTTCCAGCATGCGATAGAGTTCCATATGAGCGTGATATTGATTCCCTTCTGGTGCAGCTTCCCAGTGATTTACGGGCCATGTAAAACGCCCGTTCTCCTTATTTTCATACTGGCTGCTCTCGTATTTGAAACGTGGTAAATATCTTTCTTGCTCCTATTTTACCCTAACTTTTCTTAAGTAATGAATTTATATGTGTTTAATTACTCGATGTCTTAGGCTTGATGTAGTTCTTTTCCTGTGGGAAACAACAATGTGACTTCTCTTCCTATTCGCAATAATCTCAATAAAGTACGCCTTAGAGCTATTGGAATAGCGGCAATAATTGTTTTTTTAATTTATTAGTATATGATATTATCTAAAGCCGAGTCTAGATGTAACGGTTAGTCATTAGTAGGACTCGGAGTGTATGTTTGAAGCGCGTTCATTCTCTCTCTTTTACCATGGGGAATGGACTACCGGGCACCTCTTCTCCCGGAGATCCAACCGATACACCGAGGTCAAGCACTTCACCATTTTTAATATCATAAACCCAACCATGAATGAATACGTCCACATGAATGACGTCTGCCGAAGGATCAGAGAGGGAGGCAAAATGCTGAATCGCAGTGCCAAATTACCATCATTAGGAGAGAGACAATCAATACGGCAGTCGTACCTCCTGCATTACAGGTGACGTAGCTATCTGTCTCACACTAGCCTTAACGTTCTCCTCGACAAGGGCTCGGAAAGCAGCTAATGTCATTTGGAATAAGCGTCATGTGTGGAACAGAAAAATTAGTCTCCTTACGATCGTGGAGCTCAGGGGATCCTTTAGCTGATCTCTTAGACTCGATGTGGACCTTCTTCTCCCTGTGTGCAGCAAAACTGTGACTTTTCCTATACGCTACAATCTCGGGACTAAATAAGTACATGATCAATAAAGGAAATCAAAGTCAGTCGGTCAAGGAAGTAGATCGACGTGCTTACCGCCTAGACGACGAATACAATTTCCTGATGGGTTTGATCCATTCTTGAACCAGCTTCGGCGCAGCTCGTGTGGGAGGCTTATCTAAATTCATAGCAGCAGCTACACCTCCACAACCGTAGTGGCCCGTAACGATGACGTGCCTGACACCAAGCGTGTCAACAGCGTACGAAAGGACAGAATTTCTGTATGAGATGGGTTTAAATAAGAATGAGCACTGCGAATTAGACTTTTCCCACGAATTAATATCTTTCTCAAGGAACTGGTTGGCAATATTCCCGGCGGTAAACATTGTTCCAGGTTTAGCAGAGAAGATATCTTGTTCGCTGACTCTATATTAGATAGTAAAATTTAGTGAAAACGTCTATCAAAGGGAAAGTAAAGGTTTTGTACCTGCTATCCGAGCAATCAAAGACAAGGAATGGAGGCTCTAAAAAGTGCGATGAGTATATAGGACTTGTATTCCGAAAATAAATCACTGACTTTGCCCTTCCAGAGCCAAATCCTCCAACAACCCGGGATGCTGTGTTGACATCCGTGCTTGGAACGCCTTGTTACCATCCAACATGTTCTGGAGATCCTGAATGTATGTCGCATTCACTTCAGGTTCTCTCTCGTCATGCCGATGCGCGGATACAGGTGTTGCTTCTAGAATAACAACTCCCAGAAAAATAAGAATTGTACAAGTGCTCGGGACGAATTTCATATTGATAGAGAATAAAGAACGTATCGAGAGCTGAAAGTGATTCACAAATATTGCTGGGAATGAGCGTAGAATAAGCTTCTATCTCCACAGAAGAATGAGCCCACAATACAGAAACACTCGTTGCAAATGAGAGGAAAATGCACCACGCAGGAGGAAACAATTTAAAAGATGCGTGAGGCGTTCCGTACTTAGGATACCAAAAGCCGAAGGAGTCTATTTTAGCGCCAGTGGAGAACGGGGATTAATCAGGGAAGAATTATTCGAATTGAGTGGATGATGGCACGACTCTGGAGTTCAGGTTCGGCACCGGTATGTTATTTAAACGCTAGGTGACTAATGAGATTGTAAGCCCCATAGATGTTCGAGGCTAAAGCAAATGAATGAGCCGACTTGCGACTAAGAAATAGGCGGAAAAGCCAAGACTTTACAGAAGGAAATACTGACTCAGTGACTTTGTATACAAGCATCATAGCACCATCTGTACGGTATCGTTTCGAATGCTTGTTCTCCTGAATCCTTATGCATCAAAACCTATCGGCCTTTCTGGCGAAGATAACTATCCAAAACTCATGCAGGAATGAAAGTTGGCTGCTGCTCGAAGTTTGAAAGATCCTGATTTAGACACGGCCGTTGTCACGCCAAGAAGAAGCAGACTCAATATCGGCAGCATTGCCCTTGGCCTGCCCGCAGCTTATTCACTGACAGCGGAGACTAACGTCATCGAACAGCCAAATATATGTATAATGGAATACTTCAATAAGGCATTATAAATGAAACCTAGCAGGTTCTTGTTGTTGTTGTTGTTGTTGTAGGATGTTTATTTCATAGGTTGTGTACATGATCGTTGTCTATCGCCTATGTAGTGTGACTCTGGCGTGACCCAGGTAATACTCTAAGTGTCCGTGTCTATCTACCATTTTTCGTTACATCCTGTGATCTTATCTAATCATGACTTACGATCCGATAGCGCTATCGTTAGGGTAAGGAAATGTCGCCCTCGTTACTCCCGGAGTTAAGCTATAAATAGCACCCTTCACCATTCCACGCAACACCCTGTCTTGCAGGTAATCGTTGTCGGCAGCATGATCTGCGGCAGCCGGTTGCCGGTGAATCCTGAGCAGTTTAGTCCTCGTAGACTTGTCCTTTCGGGTCGGCTCTAGCCGTCTTTGATGTCGGGATGTCAAACTTCCACCTCGTGGTCCAGTTGGTCATGCAGAAGGGGACTGGTTTACCAGCCTTGGCATTTCTGCCAGATCATATGACCCTGTCCCTATCCTCCCAGCTCCCCACTTGAATCTTGGCAATACCTGTTTTTCGCAGGCAAGGAGAGTAGCATCATCATAACTTCATCAATAAATCATGCAAACGTGGGTATGTCATATTCGGCCGCTGCGGCTCTATTTGGTCTGACTGCACCTAAGTATACCGGCAGCATTCTTAAAGCCTTCCCAGCGCAAGCTTTCTCACAGTGTCACCCAGGGGCGTTGAAGTGACGCATGGTGTCTAAAATGTTTTAACCATGCGACCAGCAGGGTTCGAACTCGCATCCAACAACCAGCCTGGGGTTAATCCTACGGAGGTGCCACCTGAGCCACCGCAGCCCCAGCAGGTTCTTATTTCATAGATAATTCATGAAAGTCGTGGTTTAGTCGTGGTACTTCAAACAAGGGTGACAGGCCACAGTGCACATGAAGAGTCAAGAGGCTCTTAAAAATGATGACAAATTACGGTTGACGAGGTGTATCAACCAAAATTCTCTTTTTATGTATAGGATTTTACAATGAGTGTCAGATCTACTGTACGTAATCGGGTACTCGGTCACACTAGGTACTCGGTCATGCATGTTCCACAGCGGCAATCTCTCGCATTCCCTCCAAAATTTTTACACAATATTGTAGAGATATGTGTATTTGATAAATCAGGACCCATATAAAGCTTGCTGAATTCATATTCATTCATGAAATGATAAATATTTCAGTGATTTTTGGATTTTTGATTGATTTCCTTATTTGAATGGATGGCCGGGACAATAAAATTCTCCTCTGCGACACAGGAAGAGTTTCCATTCAAAATTCACTGATGCGCACAACATTTCTTATACATCTTGAGAAGATATACAAGCAACATAAAACCTTTACTATTGAAAATTACTCTTTCTATCTTATTATCATTGAGGATGGTTCTCATTCATTCACACACCATCATTCTCCATACTGATGCTAGAATTAAAGCACACAGGAAGATTTATTTGCATCAATACTTTTTTTGTAAATACTATATATAATACAATATTGTCTTACAAATTTTACAGAATTTTTGGTGCGCTCTCTGCTTACTGGCAGACACTACAAGTTTTGAACTATAAGGATACACCTTCTGTATTGGTAAATATAATTCGAAGGATTCAACAAAATAAAGGAATATATAAAAGCACAGATCTGTTCCAGACATATATGAGGTGATATTTTGTTAGTGGTCCATTGCACCAAACTCTCTTGATTCATATATAATTTGTCTTGAGAGCCATGGATGTGCACTCGGCCACTTCATTCATTATCTATGCTAATCAAAATCTATTGATTGCGTTAATCAGCTGGGCTAAAAATGGTTATTTTTGATGGTGGCCGAGTTCCTGGTTCTGGCCAGTACAGGCACTTTGCTGAAAGAAAAATTCCTAGCATTAGCCACAATCCTCTTAAAATCTCCAACCTTCACAGAGTTTTAGCTAACTTAGTTTTCACTCATTTAGTGTAAATTTTAAAGCATGTAAGTGCATTTACACGTTATAACCTGCAATTTACATGTTATAACTTGCAATTTACATGTTATAACTCGCAATTTACCCTAAGGTGGCCAAGTACCTGATTATGTACAGTACCGATCGCGGCTGTGAGATTCATTGATGACAAAGCACAACTGGTGATTTCCGGAGATGGCATGGTAGCAGTACAGGCTTTTCCCATCAAATTTGAATCAACTCTGCTGCAGGCATCACATTGTGGGTTGCAGCTGCAGTATCCGTGACTCTTGTTTTGAATTTAAATTTTCTATATAAAGTTTGAGACTGTATATGTAGTACTAGGTCTGTAAATATATAGTCAAGAAGAAATTTAATCCCAAAAGGGCTGTAGATTGAACAATCTGCAATGCATCAGGCCCTTTGGCTGATTCCTTTGCATCAACTAAGTTCTAAGTCCCTTTCATATTCCAACTTTTGATTCCTTTCCAACCTCCTTTCTAGTTGACTTAGGTTAGCTAGTCTTTTCTCATTCTCAACACTGGACTTGGTCTCTAGTCATCAACCCCCCAAGTTGTCTCCAACAACTTTCTGACCCTGCAGTACTTCCTTTCAACATGTGGACCACATCTTAAGTTAGAACCCACAAGAACTAGAAGGGTACAGCACATAAGCTGAAGCCAACCATTCTTATCTTTAGTGTTACAATTGGAATCCTTTCCAGCATCCCAGCATCTCTTCCAACACTTTCTGACATAGTGCTCTTGTAGTCTATGACCTCTAGTTTCTGATTACCTTTGGGAACAATTCTTGACAGTATATTCAGATTCTCACTTCTCAAATCTCACCTAAAGGAGGCCCAAGTGGCAATCCTGAAGACCCAGACAACAATGGGGATGACTACCCCTCTTCTGATGATATGCCAAACCATGATCTAGATTTAGTTTGTGTACTTGAACAACTCTCAAGCTCTATCTGATGGAAGAATGCCTTAAAATCCAACAAGCACAAGGCAAATGAACCATATGCTTATGACAGCTCTGACCCTAAGAAACTTGCCACATTCCTTTTAAAATGCACAATTTACTTCCACAACAATTATCACAAACATGCTTTCCAGGATATAGGCTAGAGGTTCTGGACAGATAGAGTATATGTGGTGAGCAGGGAGAGACACTGGAGACTCCAGGAATATCTCTGGGAAACATGTTCAAGCACTACCAAAGGGAAGAGTTAAGATGGGCAACAGCTTCAGCTTATGTGCTGTGCCTCCTTTGTTCCTAATGCCCAATTTACAGATAACAGTGAGTAATATGATCCAGATATAATGACAGTTGATACTCAACTTCCTGACCAGAGATTTGGTGTTACAGCGGTTAAGCCTTTGCTATAGGTTCAAGGTGAAGTTCATTGATCAGAGGTTCTTTGGTTCATTATAACAGTGGTGAGACCATGTGTTATGTTCTTGAAGTTGTTCTTGAGACACACTTCCTATTGAGGATAGTTGTCGAGTTGCTAAGTCTCTGTCTAAGAGGAACTTAGGTTCTGAGGAGCCTCTAGACTGGGTCTAAGAGGTTTGAGTTGGTTCAGAGTTCGAAGGGTTGAGCAAAGGTGTGAACAAGGCTATATTTGCCTAGGTCAAGCTGAAGAGCAAGACCAGAGTACAAAGTCCTACTTATAGTAATCTATGATGGTCTGTGCATGATGTACTAAGTATAACTACTGATACTGTTGGCTAGTCCAAATATAGCTAGTCATGTGTTAATTGTTCTAAATAAAGAAAAGATATCGCATAGCAGATTACTTGTATAGGGAATTTGTAACATTTGGTCAGGAGGGACCTCCAGAGACTGGAGACCTTGTTGAGCATGAAGTACAACAACAAGTGGGATGATAATGAGTAGAGATGAGTGAGGATGAATTAGAGATAGCTTATCCACTAGCTAGAGACTAGTAAGGATGTTAAACACAATAATTAACAAACTGAAGTACTATGATACATTTGAAGTACCTAAGTACTAGAAAATTTAAGTAACCAGAGCAAATATGCAATGCACTATAATCATACTAGTGCAATGGAGAAGTAAGTGGGTTAAGAGAGAGAGCATATGACAAGGGCTAAGGAATACAAATTGAATGTTAACACAAAAGAGATATGCTACAAAAAGTATAGTGTGTGGCTGAAACAAAGTAAGTGCAAAAATGGAAATGGACTGGAGTAAACCTGAGTAAACACCAGAGGCAAGCTGAGAGTCAGGATAGTGTTGGGATTGATTGTAAATGGTCTGGAGATGATGCACACTATGTAATATAGGGATATGACAACAATCAGAATTGTTATTCTGAAGATTCTGCTAAAATCAATTGTGCCCTATCCTATCTTCAAGGGACAGCACTTGACTAGTTTGAGCCTGACATTACTTCTGACAATCTTACTAACAACTGGCAGGAATTTATCACTTTGCTCAAACAGAACTTTGGGACTAAGTATTTCAGTTTGTTAATTAACATTATTGCTAGCCTCTACTCATTGGCTAAATTACCTCTGAACACTCTCAATCATCCTCACTTGCTAAATCTTCCTCTTATTGCTGTTATTCAATCTCAACAAAATCTCTAGTTTCCAAAGATTTCTCCTGACCAATCTCCAATCAGGAAGTTGGGTATTGCATGCCCTTACCTCTGAACTAGCCTGCTAACTGTCAGTTGTAAATTGGACATTAGGAATGAAGGGGGCACAGCACACAAGCTGAAGCCACCATCCACTTTTTATCCTTATCCTCAGTGCTTAAACATGTTTTCAGAGATATCTCCAGAGTCTCCAGCTATTTTCCTTGCCCCTACTGAGTTGCTCTTTGCCTGGGAACTCTAGGTCATACCTGGAAATGAGTTTGTGACAATGTAACCCTTTGTGACAATCTCACTTGAACCCTCCAAAATTTGAACAAACTTAAACCTCTTAGACCTAGTCTAGAGGCTCATTGAACCTAAGCTTCTCTTAGATGGAGACTTGGCAACTTGACAACTTTCCTTACAACAGAAAGTGTCTTACATTGAACCTTGGAATATAACATGTGGTTTTGCCACTGTTATACTGAACTCCAAACCCCAAACCTATGAACTTTGCTTTGAACCTAAGGCTTAACATCCATGACACTGAGAGAAGATAATCAAGCAGTTCAAAGCTCTTGTGCAGAACTCATCAGCTACTTAAACAGTGTGCCAACTGGAGCAGACACTCTGAAGTAAGCCTTCTTTTCTTTCACTACTGGCACCCTACTATACTCCAGGGAGGAAAATGCATGGGAGCATGGCTAAATTTACCCAACATTTTGGCAGCATTTTATGATGGATTGTCCCTCCAAGAAATATGTAATTAATTTTTTTATGGTAATTAAAGTCAATTTTCTGGGAGGGAAAATCCATTGTAAAATGCTGTCTAAATTTATCCACAAATCAATGCATTTTTCCTTGATTTTTCCTCCTGCAAAATAATGGGGTGTCTGCAGTGTCTGCCATCTATGCTGACTCATATTTTGCTCATGAGATTTATATTGCTGTGCTGAATCTGGGCTGGTTACTCAATGTCATACTCTTCCTGGCAACACTCTCCCAGAAAGCATTCAAAAGCATTGCCCCAATACTGTGTTGGTTATTTCAATGTACATTGCATGCTTAAGTCTTCATTTGCAAAATCATGATCTGAAGTGCATACTAGATGACTTTCCATAACAATCTGGAAATCCAGATATTTTTCCAGAGCTACTTTCTTTGGAATCTAAAGGAGGTTTTTATCAAACTGACACATTTTTCAGATTTTGAAGTAAGTCTGTACTCAGTATAAGAATACCACATTAAGCAGTAATTACATTATTGATAAGACATGTGTGCCTGTTGTGCCCTACATATAACCAATGGATGATAAGCTGCTCACATTGCATTTACTTGCACAAAAAGAGGAAGAAGTCCAGAGAAGATTCCAATCATCAGCAACACAAATGAATTCTGAGAAGCCTCATGAAAATAAAGTAAAGGAGAAGGTCTAACAGCTATATTAGACATGGCAAGAAAGATGAACATGGTCTTAGCTGTGTGCCACAAAGATTGAACAACAGATAACAGGTAAAGAGATCATTGACATTATGAACTGTGCAACACACTAAATAAGATCAAATACTACACAATCTATATCAATTGTGATATGGACATTTGCAGACACTGAATGCCAGTCTGGATAGTGGTTTGAAGACTGTTTAAAGCTGGAAGGGGGGGGCAGGAGGCCTCTTCTGGATGGGAGGTTTGAACCAAGGTCTTGTTGAATGCCATCATGAAAATTTAATGTAAAAGATATTTCCAGAGAGTTGAAACCCAGCTAAAAGTGTGATATTACCAATAAGGCCTTGTAATCTTATATAAGGCATTGAAAAGCTACTACCTATAATCTCCATATAGCCTTTATTTCAAGACTTTGATATAGTATTACCTTAGTTTTATCTGAATTGTAGCATTTTACTACTTTTCATAAAAATAATCCATTTGTATAATTCTTCACAATAATGGTATTTTACTGCAAGGCCATTTCATGTTTCTTCAGTACTCTGCAGACTTGTGCTAAATACCAAATAACAGTGTGATTCCCCACCCATGGGCTGACCAAAATTCAAAGTCAGTTTGCATGCTTGCACTCACCACTCAAGATATAGTGTAAGTTGTGAGTAAATTAAGTCATTTGAGAGAATATTGCCACTTGAGTGAATAATTAAGAAATCTAATGCTATCAATTGTTAAGTTAAATGAAAGTGAAAGTTTCAGTAATATACATAAAAAAGTGTGTGCATAAGCCTACTAATACCTGTTACTATTTAAAAAAGCATATTTTTCCAGTATGGGGGGGAATTTGATAAGGCATTATAATACTTTACAATCATTACAAAACTGATTACAATTGTCATAAAATTAAAATCTTTGACCTCTGAACTTTTTAAAAATACTTACTCTCCTTCCAAATTTCACAATCACTACTGTGTCAGATATTGCATTAAATAATGGTGTGTAATAAATTTACTTATGGTACCAATTATTTTTCAGCTAAATGTATATCTGCCTATATATACCTACACCCATTTTTCCTTGTTTTCTTGATGGCTTGGAGTTAAAATTGCTAACCAATCAATGTACCTGACATCGGCTCCTCGATATTTTAACTAAAAATAAAATCTGAATATGTGACCTGATTCAGACATTATGGAAAGTCATCCACTTACTTCATAGCGGTACTTTTTGTGCCGGGCTGCAATATCAAGTATAGCTCTGGCGGCTAATCTGACATGAGAATCAGGATGCATGCCAAACACACAATGTGCATTTAATGTTACAACCAGTGCCAAAAGCATCAACCCATTGCCCACCTGCACCATCTACTTATGCTCTACAGTTGGTCGATATCCCCAAGCTACACAGTATATGAAAGGTAATGCACCTATGTATATTTCTGATGACAATACAGGACTGACCAGTCTTATATTTTGTCGCAGTCCAAGGTGAACCAAGTTCGAGCCCTTCTTGGCGCTATCCACCAATATCCAAGTGGGGCAAGTGTTCTGGGATTGCACTTCCTGACTTGCATTCAGTCAATCTTGACACATCATGGGCTGCATTTTCTCCAAGCCAGATGTTCCAGTAACAGAGAAAGAGGATGCAGCCAGCAATGAAAAGAGGAAGACCTCTCCATCTACCGGCCGCCAGCCTCACGTTACTGCGGACATCATACACATGTGGATTAGTGCATGCAAAACAACTTTGAGAATATTCGAGACTACATTAGATTCTGTACCAGTTCCTGGCCTCAAGGGTGCTATTGCAGGTATCCTGATGGTGATTGATCTATTTGAAGTGATTCCTTTGGTCCATTTTTTATCGCCCTGTTCGAAGCTCACACCACATACTTAGACAACTGATCAAAACAAGAAAGATTTGATCAAACTATCGGAATATGTAAAAAGATTGGACGATATATTACAACCCTACAAAGAATCCACAAATCTACAAATTCCTGATGAACTGCGGTCCCACATTGCTTCCGCATTTGAGTAAGTATTCGCATTTCATCACTTTTGAAGGATAATTGACATGCTTTTTTTATGAAGAGACCTTCAGGAAGTTTAAGAGCAAGTTGAAGAAGCTTTGAGCCACGGCAAATTTCGGAGAGTTGTGGATGCATCGGGCAACACACAACTTCTCACCACCCTCTATCAGCAGGTGAAATATTCAATTGAACAATTAACAGTGAATGCATTTCCCAATATGCTACAGCCAAGATCAGGCTAATCCTATACTGCCAATTAGACAGAATCAGCAACCCATGTCGAAGCAATAGTGTGGGTGAGTGCTCCTCTTTGTCTGCTGTCAACATTTTCTGATCTATGTTATAGACAAACCTTAAACTTGGTGTGCAACCTATTTGTTCACAATTTATCAAACTGACATGGGCTTCAGCTGAACTCGGTTTACTGGACAAACTCCCTCTTTGCAGTGGCTGCCCAGTGGGATGACCTTGAAATTAGTGAATGTTTAGAAAGAACACATATGACCGTGTTAAGCAAAGTTAAAAACTGGATGAACAACCCAAAAGAGCACCAGGTGTTCTGGCTGAATGGACTTGCGGGCACTGGAAAGAGCACTGTCGCGAAGAGTATTGCCTGTTTTGCTGCAGATTTCAGGCAGCTGGGAGGAAGCTTCTTCTGCTCATGAAGTGAGTCAGACCAAAGTGACCTGAAATATATCTTCCCTACACTGGCCTTTCACCTTTCTGAGCGATTTCCCAAATTCCGCGCCGAACTCATTAAAGTCATCCAAAATAATTGAGATATTGGACACTCCTTGCCCGCAATCCAAGTCCAATGGCTTCTTATTGAACCACTTCAAAAGAGCAGATTTAGTCAACAGGCGCAACCGATTGTTATTATCATCGAGGCATTAGACGAATGCAAAGATGAACGTGCTGCTTTCAAGATATTAACAGCACTTGCAAATACCTGCAGGCTGTCCCTTTCCTCAAGGTCTTTGTTACTAGTCAACCTGAGCCTGCAGCTCGAGATGTATTTGCCAACGGTTCGCTGAAAGGACATAGCAATGTTTTCAAACTCCATCTAGTTGACAGGCAGTTAACGGATGAAGATATTCGACGTTATTTGACAGTTAGACTTCATGAGATTGCACAAAAACAGTCAGATGAAGATTGGCCACTGCAACCTCTTGTAGATGGTCTTGTCAAGAAGGCTTCAGGCTTATTCATCGACCCCTATGGAGATATCCAAGAGCAACTGGAAGAAATTACTCAACTTTCTGATAGTGACCACAAAGGTCGTTGGGGTATTGACAAGTTGTATCAGATGGTGCTGGACTCTGCAATTGTGCGATTATCTGACAAACAAGTTGCGGAACGTCGTTCCCTTCTCGGAATTGTTATATTTCTCCAAAACCCCTTGTCACCACAGGATCTCAGTGATTTAATGGGATGGACATTACCACATGTTACTGGGGTTCTCTCCTGCTTTCATTCTCTGCTAGCGATATCTTCGAGTGAGGAGGCTGTCTGCTCAATTCATGCCTCCTTCCAAGATTTTTTAACAAATAAGAATTGCTGTTCTGACCCAAGATTATTGGTTGAGCCTTCTGTTCAACATACAGAAATAGCATTACTCCTTTTCAAGTGCATGACCAGCTTGAGGAAGAATATTTGTGATATTGGAGCTTTCAAGTCTAATTGAGAGGTCGAAGATTTGTCAGATCGGTGGAAGAATACCATTGATGGATCTCTTGTGTATGCCTGTCGTTACTGGGCAGATCATTTAGCAGCTGCCCAACACAATGGAAATTTATCTAAAGAGCTAGCAGCAGCTCTTGGTGATTTTGCATGACATGGGCTCTTATTCTGGATCGAAACTATGAGTATCCTCGGTAGCATGAATATAGCTGTTTCTTGTCTCAGAATAGCTTGGCTTTGGCCTTCTGTATGTTTTTCTTGAGTTAAATATTATCAAGCTCGTCACTAATTTATTCCAAAGGGGCTTTCCAAACCATGACCAGATCTGACTGAGCTGCTGACAGATGGATACAGAATAACTCTCGAATTTTTTGATGCTATCAAGGATACTGCCTCTCAGGTCTATATTTCAGCATTACCCCTGGCTCCAAAGGACATTCTTCTTTGACAAGTGTACCAACATGAATTGCCTAATGTTATCAGGGTTATTCATAGGATTGAGAATAAATGGAGCCCCTGCTTAAGAACTATGGGCAGAACCAGCAGCCTAGTCATTGCTGTCGCATTCTCACCGGATATGATCCATATAGCCTCTGCATCTACAGATAAAAGTCTCAGGATCTGGGATGCCAGAACAGGAGAACTGCAATTAGGGTTTGAAGATATGGAGCATGCTATAAATGCTGTGGCTTTCCTTCCAAACACCGACATAGTTTGTGGGTTAAATGATATGTTGGTCATTGTATGGCATCTGGAGATGGGCCAGGTAAAGTGTGTGCTCAGAGGATATATCGTTCAGTGCTTGCCTGCAGAAAATATGTGCGTTGCCCAGGTGAAAGGTAATACCACCGAACTTTGGGATATTGAAACAGGAAAATTACAAAGAGAATCGAAAAAAATATCCTCTATCTACTCGCATCAGCATCTGGCCAACATCGGTATTGTCTGGGATGGAGATTTTCCTTTGCCTGATGATCTGGATACTTTGCTGAAAGGCGCAGTTTCGTCCGCAGTTTCCCAAGATAAAACACTGGTTGCTGTCAGGACCTCCCATTACACAGTGGAAATTTGGGATCTTAGGAAAGGGAAATTGAAGACAATATGTAATGCATGGCCACCTGACTGGATCCTAAGCATGGATTTTGCTCCCGATAATAAGCATATCATGGCCACAGGTGGCAGCATTTATATTTGGGATTTAAACACCGGGGAGCTCAAAGCATCACTCTATGGCCATACTGCGCAAGTCAATTCAATTGTGCTTTCAATCAATGGAACGCACTTAGTCACTGGGTTGGACGACCGCACAACAAGGATATGGGAGATTGATTTGGCTAATATCAAAATATATGCAATGGAAGAGCATCCAGGGTGGGTTCATGCTGTGACCTTTACAGAGGACAGCTTTTCAGTTGGCTCTGGCTCATGGAATCGCACTGTCAGCATATGGGATTCGAACACCAGTGTCTTGAGAAAGTTATTTAGAAGCGGTGAAAATAGACTTGGCGTGACGAAAATGGCGATTTAGATGGGGTAGCATGTGCTACATCTTTAAGGAAATGAATAATGAGCAGTACAAAGGTAAAAGGAGGAGAGAACACGTACTAGTGCTGCCTACTATCAAAGAGTCACATAATGTGATTGGCTGATAGTCTGCTAAGCCAGTGTGATGATAAAACCAGAATTGTGACAGGCATCCTACTGGAAAGCTGACTTCCCAGGTTTGCCTGCTTCATATAACATCATAACGATATGGGGCAGACACTACTTCCCAGATGCTGATTAGCGTGGAAGGTGAGATAGCGACGAAAGACAACAAGTATGAAACATATGTTTGAATAGAAGGTGACAGTTGAGTAAACAACCATAGACATTTTCCTGGGTTAGTGTAAAGTGTTTGGAAGGACACATAATGCTGAAACACGAATCAATGCTCGTTACATGAAAGAATAATTATCAAGTACATTTTCTTAAACAAGGACAAATATTGCACACTTGCATGCCAATGCACAAAGAATGGCATACCTACACTATCAATTCTTTGTGTAAGCATTTGGTTCATGTATGATACTATAATCTGATTCATTTT
>JASFDH010000190.1:0-31741 GCA_036937195.1 Nidularia pulvinata | reverse complement strand
TTTGATCCCTGTGATTATTATAACCTAATGGGTTTTTAGTTGGAAGGCCACGAATTGTCTTATTTGAGGGCAATCGGCGTTATAATATTATCTGCTGTATTGAAGCGGCGCATGATTCTCGCTGACAAGGCCAAGAGCCTGTTCATTTCCAAGTGAGTGATGGGATTTGGCGTAGAAAGGTTGATTTTCGCTGATAATACAAAATTATGTAGTATTTCTCATGAGCTGCGTACACCGCTACATGGGGTTTGTGAATTAGTTTCATTCATCACATTTGTCTAATTCACCTTGCAGATTTTAGCTGCGGCGGAATTGCTTAGTGACAGCCCGCTAAACCATTCACAAGTATCTTTCTTACAGACTGTGCAGGCTTGCGGGACATCGCTTGTGGAGACCGTGAATCATGTCCTAGACTTCACGAAGCTGAGCGGTAATTCCAAGGCAGGAGGAGTGGAAAATGTCATCGCCCCGACAAAGTCAGTTTTATGGGAATTTGAGATTATTCCTCATATTGATTTATCTGTTAGCAGAGTTGATTTGATGATGTTGGTCGAGGAGGCTGTAGACGGGTGTTGGATTGGTCATCGTGCTCGCACAGCTATCATGGGCGACTCAGGCATTGGAAGTGTGTATTCGCCTCCAAAGGAAGAACACGGATCCCCAATGGCCTTGATGAAGCACGTTGAGACCGTGGTCGACGTTGGATATCGTTCAGAGGTAAATAAAACGTCTCTTGGATCTTTTGAACATATCGCTAATTTTATTTCGAAGGGCTGGACAGTCAAATGCGAGAAAGGTGGCATTCGGCGCGTCTTGATGAATTTATTCGGAAATAGCCTCAAGTTCACTTCTGTATGTATAATGCATCACCCCTGGACCTTATAGCTGAGGCATCCACTTTTCAAGGATGGCTTTGTACATGTCCTTTTGCGCCAATTACCCAGTGGCAAGGATGATCCTCCGAACAAAGTCAAGGTCGAGCTCGTTGTGCATGATACTGGAAAGGTTGGACGGATTTTTTGGATTATATGTTATTTGATTGCTCATTGAATTTTTTAAATTAGGGTATCAGTCAGAATTTCCTCAAGGTATGTTTATTGTGAAGTACAAGAAAATTGGCGCTCAAGTTTTTCTGTAGAACCAACTTTTCCATCCTTTCTCACAAGAGAATCCATTGCAAACAGGCACCGGTCTTGGCTTGGCTATAGTCAGCAGCATAGTAACTTCGGACAGTGTCGGAGGACAAGTTGACGTCTGGAGCGAAGAGGGATCTGGAACTGAGATCAAAGTTAGTTTCTCCGCCGAAGTTGTAGAGGACGCACCAGATTCTGCCTCAGAAATGGCACCTTTCAGGTTTGACGACGGATCTGGTCTTCCAGGTGTTTCGTTGATCGGATTTGATAATCCTCACAATGGTATTCAGCTGCTAGGCCAAGTTATACGCAACTACCTGGTTGATTGGTGGGGTTTTGTTATCGACTCTGATCCCGAACGCGGTGCCATTGCCATCGTCAATGAAGACACTGCACCGATTGTTGCAGCCACAGAACGGCGTGATACCACTCGACCGTTTATTGTCCTTTCTGCCGCCCGAGGTAGCCCAACGGTGATGTCGATAGTAAGCGAATACGAGCGAATTGGTGGTTTCTGCCGTATTCTGTACAAGCCCGGAGGGCCTTCTCGACTGCGCGCTATTCTCAAGCTCTGTGTTCACACCTTAAAGATCGGGTCAAGGTCTCGCGGTGCATCTCCTGTAGGAATGAACAGAGAGGTACAACCTTCAGCAACGAACGAGAAGGAAAAAATTCCGCGGCGCAATTCGGAGGAGAGCTACAGTTGGTCCAATTCATATCCCCTGCGGCCCAGGATGACACCTCGTTCGTCCACGGCTAACCCCGTGCCCGCAGCCTGGCAACCTCTTTCGACCACTTCAGAATCGCCAGAAATACCGGATCCGGATACAATTATTCCTACTATCACCGTTGGTTCTGGTGGAACTTTGCTAAGGTCATCTATCGGAACGGTCGACACATCGCAGCGCCGATTCCGGGTTTTGGTTGTTGAGGATAACAGCATTCTTCGAAATTTACTGTACGCAATCCCTCTGTTCATTCCTCTTGAGCTCTTCATGTTTTGACTTTGTTCTCTATGCAAGTGTTAAATGGCTCTCAAACAAGGTAAGCTGCAACTCTCTTGATGTACCCTTTTTTGAATTTATCTTTTCCTGACAGGGATATGATTACCGTGATGCTGTTGACGGCCGTGATGGTGTTAACGTTTATGAGAGAGAAGGTCCATTCGAGTACGATGATTCTGGTCTCTTGTTGACTTCTTAAGCTGATGAATGTGCCCAGTGTTGTTTTATTGGATCTTTCAATGCCCGTACTTGACGGCGAGTATCCCTGCATATACCCCATACCGTCTTCTCATGCGCGACCTTTCTTAGGGGTGGCCGCTACAGCTGAAATTCGACGAATAGAGGAAAGCCGTTCAGATTCGCCTTACGATATGCAAGCAACACGAATCGTAGCCTTAACGGGTATGTCATCTTTAGAGGATAAACGGCGCGCTTTTGCAGCTGGCGTCGATGGCTAGTACGTTTTCGAACCTATCTAGATGACACAACTTCGGTGTACTAATTTTGCCTTCCTCCCTCCTTAGCCTCGTAAAACCTGTCGCATTCAAAACACTCGACGAGATGTTCCACAAGTTGGGTATATGACGACTACAGTCCAACAGGACTTCCAGAACAGCATTATTTCCGATTACCACAGGGATTATTGGGGCCTGGGATCGACATGTAACATTTGAATTTTTACTCACCCACCATCTTCGCACTTTTTTTTCTTTTACAATACTCTGAACATCTTGCACATATCCTCTACACATATCACGCTGTCGATTTCACGTATCCTGTATTTGCATCTCTTTGTCACACTATCCTACTTTTTTTTTTTTTTTTTTTCCATATTAGACATCGGGAGTCGAGCTTGATTTATTGTAGCTTTTCACGCATTGACACGTTGTAGCTCAGTAAGTAGGAGTGGAATCCTATGTATAAGTAATCTTCCAAAATGTCACTCTTTCTAACAGCAGAGGGTACTTAACATCAGTATTTAAATAGGTATGAACCTTGCTTAGATTTTTAAATCTGAGAACGTATGCAAGTAACGTATACAACGTCCAATGAAGTACCGCGCCAACTTGGCGTATTTTTAACTAGAAATACACAATGCTAAGTTCCTTCTCATCCACCATCCTTCCAGCGCTGTTTTACGTGTGCACACTCATGAATTTTTGGGAGGACCTAATGACCACTGATTCCGCTTGCAAACCTATTCACTTCAGCGCCATCTAAAAATAGAACTGATCCTCCGAGAACGCAGAGCGCGTCTACTCTTCGCGCTCCCTTGAAGGGCTTACCTCACGGCCCTGGGCCTGAGCGCGGTGCTTCTTGAGCAGGCGGTCGAGGGCTTCCTTCTGGCCAACAGCCAGCTCGCCAGATTGGATGCCAGAGTGGTAGATACGGAGGAGGGAGTCGACGTCGTCCATTGATTGGGTGCGCACATCCGCGAGCTCCTTGATCTTGGCGGTGGCGTCCTTGATCTGATGAGGAGATGGAAAATTATGAGATGGAAAGAGAAAGGAGAAAGGATATGCATACCTCGTCGTCTGTTAGCTGGAGACCGAGCTGCTCCACACGGGACTTGACGGCATTCCAGCCAGTGAGACGGTGCCTGAACAATACATTGTCAGGCCCAACGTGGAATTCTCGAGGGATAAATCCTCCTCACCCGATGGAAACGTAGCGAGTCAAACCGAAGTCTTCGGGCTTGAGGATTTCGTAGGTGCTAGGGTTATTGAGGATGGCCTTTGCATGGATGCCGGCCTTGTGCGTGAACGCGCAGTATCCGCTGGATAATTCAAGCAACAAATTAGCAAGGGAACTAAAAGGCAATGAAATGATCCCATACGTGATGGGGTTCATGAAGGGGATGTTGACCTCAACCGCCTCAGCCACCAAGTTCTCGACCTCGCGGAGCATTGCGAGGTTATACTTAGACTTGACGTATTCGGGGTTAGCAGCGTAGAGGCACGCAACGAGACCGCCGAGGGGCGTGATGCCAACACGTTCGCCGATACCCAGGACAGAGGTGTCGATGTGTGTTGCGCCGGCTTCGAGGGCAGTGTAAGCGTTGGCAATGGCCATGCCGGTGTCATTATGCAGATGGATCTCAATGTCGCATCCAACGACGCCCCTGAGCGTCCGCACGAGGTCGTACACTTGTCTGGGGTTCGCGCAACCAACGGTGTCGGCAATGCCGACGCGGTTGACGCCGATCTTGTCGACGGTCTGGTAGATGGACAGGAGATCGACGAGATCGGAGCGGAAGGAGTCCTCAGAGGAGAAGCGGACTTCGATGCCCTTGGACTTGACAAAGTTGATGACCTCGATGGCGGTCTTGGTGATGTAGGCCATGTCCTTTCCGTGCGAGAATTCGCGAAGGAAGGAAGAGGTGCCAATGACGACGTCGACACCATCGACACCTAGATGGCAGAAACTATCAGCTGTGATTCTTAGCGAACGATGGGTTCGATGATAGCGTACCAGTCTCCACGGCAATACGGGCGTCATCCATGTGACAACGGATGTGAGTGAGGATC
Source organism: Nidularia pulvinata (assembly GCA_036937195.1). Classification (NCBI taxonomy): domain Eukaryota; kingdom Fungi; phylum Basidiomycota; class Agaricomycetes; order Agaricales; family Nidulariaceae; genus Nidularia; species Nidularia pulvinata. The sequence goes on along the minus strand of JASFDH010000190.1, from coordinate 27,076 downwards.
TTGGCCTTCAATCCGAGCTTGCAAATGGCTTCGCAGTCGAGACGCGACTGCTCAGAGGCAGCAGGCGAGGTGAGCTCGATGTACTCGACACCAAAGGCATCGAGAGCCTTGGCAATGGCGATTTTAGTCTTGGTATCGAAGAAAGCATTGGCGAATTGCTCTCCCTCTGGAGCGCAGTATTAAGATCCATGGCAGTGGGAGGTTGAGAAGGGCGACATACCGCGGAGGGTGCTCTCGATAATGTTAAAGTTAGAGATATTTGAAAGGAAATCTGCTGCACGAGGTGCATAGGGATTTTGGCGTTGCTTTTCCTGATGGCTGCCGTTTATCCGGCTGGGGGTGCCGCGCTTGCCATTGGTCAGTGGGGGCCCATTGACGGGGACCTCGACCATCTCGCTGCGCTCTGCGGGGATTGCGTCGCCGTTTGCGTGAGGGCACATAGTTTAATTATGGGATATGGACGGAGGGTAATGGAGGAAAAGCAGTGGTGGAATGAATTTAGCAAGCCTCATAGTTTTCCAGTCTCTTTACATAAATTTTTGATCGACCGAATGAGTCACTGCTTTAGGACGTCACAAGCCCTATCACGTGCCTTTGCGATCGGCCGATAATCTTGGTGCTCTCCGCTGGCCAATCACAGCGCACCTGTTCGCCTTCTCCGTCCCGTCTGCACGGTATTTGACAAACACTCTCCTCGTCGTCCCTTGGTCGTCGCTATTCTGAGTCACCTTAAGTCAGTCCAATAACAAATCACATGGGTTTGATGGATATTGCAATATGGAAAATGGTATCGAATCACAACTCTGGTGTTGAAACAACTTGCGGTCCGAGTAATAGCAACCTCCAAGTGCTATGAGGAAGTCCAGTCCGATGTACTAAGTACATATTGTGAGGCCTTTGGTTATCGAACCCTACGTCTGCTCAGATGCATAACCTCTCCATCTCGGAACCTGGGACATCCCACCTACCGGATCTCGATGCTATGCGCGACCTTGGAGAACCCAGACGTGAAAGACCGGTACTAAAGCAGCTCGATCCTATGTACCAGACGTCTACCTTCAAGGGTGCTGGTGACGAGTATAACTACTCCAAGAGTGGCAACTCGACTAGAAGCTATCTAGGCAAGTGCCCCTCGTAACAAACATCGCTGCACGGAAGCTAACTGCGCGATATTGTCTCCAGAACACCATATTTTTCGTGATATTTTGCAATTCTGAGCCTACTTTAAAACGACCTTCAATTTGCTTCACGTTTTGCCCGCAGGCGACAAATCACCTCGACTCGGACGAGACCGTGCAGAGTTTCTTTATTCGAGTGTTTTGCGATAGCTGAGTGCTGCCTTCAAGTCGACTAAGTCTGCTAATCGGTTTAGACGCTATTTAAGCGCAGCTGCCACGGCCTGGCATGGACCCACCATTGTAGGATCACTGTCAGTGACTCTCTAAGGCAACTCTTGGGCGGCTCCCAACCTCATTCCTCCTTTCTGTTAGACGGTTTACTGTTCGGAAGTCGTCGTTAATACTTTCAAGCCACGGCACTTGCAGTCTCATGCATTCTCATGCATTTATACAACTTGACGCTTCAGACCCCTACCGCGGCGATTCAGCCTATTGTTGGCAAATTTTCTGGCGTGAAACAGCAAGAAATTCTAGCATCTCATGGGACTCGCCTCGAGTCGTTGCGGTTAGATCAGCATACAGGAAAGGTGTCGACTGATTACGACGGATGTGTTCGGTTCTATTCGATCACTTACTGTGTTTCGGTTGACCGGCGCAATCAAAGGTGAACGTTCCCTGCAACCATAGCCGGTGTATAATTTAACGGCGTCTTCAGATTATGCTATAGTAGGATCTGACTCGGGCAGGATCATTATTCTCGAATATGACCCGAAGACAAGTCCCTTCGATAAAGTGCATCGGAAGACGTTCGGCAAGTCAGGCGTTCAAAGAATTGTTCCAGGAGAGTATCTCGCAACAGGTCCCAGAGGACGTGCTGCCCTGATTTCTACAATGGAGAAGGTGAAGATGGTATATGTTCTTAACCAGGATACATGGGAATTCATCTATCATTGATCATATTGTTGGCCTGGATGGGGTTCGGCAAGGGAGAAGGTCGGCATAGGACGCGATTAGGAGGAAGAACTTAGCGAGATAAGTTGCATACGAGCTGGGTATGCAGTGTGACTGTCGTCAGGACGAATGGTTCGTGCAAGAGATGTTACAAGAGATTCTGCAAGACGGGAGCTCCGAGTACCGTGTTGACATATCAACAGGTTCATCTTTCGCTCACCTGCTGCGGAATCCCATGTTTGCTGCGTTGGAGGCGGGTTATTCCGAATCCGACCAAAATATTACTGGGAGGCATTCAGTAAAGCCGAGAAGGTGCACCAGCTTGGTACATGTCGCTGAGAACATAACTCATGATATTATAGATGCTTACTTACTATGAACTCGACCTTAGATTGAACCACGTCGTCCGTAAATGGAGCGAGCCGACAGATGCACGCGTTAATCTGCTGGTACAAGTGCCAGGAGGTCAGGTAGTGTTCTCCGACCACTTTGACGGTCCTTCATGCGTCCTTGTTTGCTGCGAAGACTACACAATCTACCGACATATGGATGCTAAGAAGCACTTGTCCCTATTCCCCAACGAGGATATCCTCTGGAAGACCTGAACCGAGGCATCTCATTACAGCAGCTGTGATGCACAAAATGAAGGTTGGTGCCGTCTATCCCTTGGGTTATCATGTTTACTGGTCGTTGTTATAGGGTGTATTCTTCTTCCTAATGCAAAGCAAAGACGGCGACTTGTTGAAAGTCACTGTTGAGCATGAGGGCGAGGAAGTAAAAGAGCTGAGGATTAAGTACTTTGACACTCTGCCTGTTGTGTCTAGTCTGTGTATTTTAAGGTCCGGATTTTTGTTTGCTGCTAGCGAAATTTCCAACGTACGTGTTATTCCTGTGTTTTATGTCCTATCGCTGATAATACGTATTCAACAGTCATATTCACGCTTATCAAAGCCTCAGTGATGACAAGAACGATTTATAGTCCGGCTCTAAGTCTTACCCCTCCTTGGGCATGGCTAATTCTCTTGCTTCGCTGCCTCGTGCCTTCTTCCATCCTCGCCCCTCTGCAAAATTTAGCTTTAGTGGACGAAATCGAGTCACCAGTACCCATTCTCGATTCGACAGTCCTCAACCTCCTGCCGAACTCAGGTACTCCCTAGATCTTCACAGTGTGTGGTCGTGGTGCACGTAGTACATTAAGAACATTGTAGCATGAACTTGAAGCCGCAGAGTCGGTGAGCTCCGAACTGCCTGACGTTCCGAATGGTGTATGATCGACGAAACGGATTGAAGCTCTCTTACTCGCATCTCTTCCTCTCCCTTGGGTCTTTACGACTCCTCCATCCTACTTTCCTTCATCAATGGGACCCGAATCCTGTCCATCGATGAAACTATCGAAGAAGTGTAAAACAGTGGCTTTCTATCCTCCTCTCCAGATCACGTGGCGCAATAAATAGGTCCGGAGACCTTGCTCCAGGTGCATCCGCATGGTATATGCCATATCCTTTCCGACAAGCGGATACATGATTGGCCCGTACCGCAGGCAAGACCATCGTCGTTGCGACATAGTGCTTGCGCTGAGTATCGGGGAGGTCCTCGAGGGCATCTCAGTTGGACAGGATATTACATGCCGGAGAAGGCAGTAGTCGGCGGGGATTTGTGTGAGACATTCCCGAGATTGCCAGGATCGAAACAGAGCTCGATCGCAGGAGAGTTAGATCGTACGGTGGGTAAGGTGTTGAAGAATTGCGGGTGACGGCAAGCAGGTTTCAACCACTTAGCTTGTCGTACGGCTCTTATTCTTGCTCTTATTTTGACCAAAACTCTGTACTGACAGGTTATTCAAAGCTATGTGACGTGAAGCTATACGCATAAATTCTCATAAGGAGGACCACCAGTCCGAAGTACGTATTATTCTGAGACATCCAAGCCTCAAGGTGAAGAGTTACAAGACAAGAGGTTGCGCCAATAGCGCAGAAGGACCACAATAAATGCAAGGTTGCCACCTGTGTATATGGCGGCCGCAAATTCTCCCTATTAGCGAATCCTGATTTAGTTCGGGCCACGGAGATTCTCAATCAGCATGCATGCACGTTAATCCGTTCAAGACACGACGAGAGGGATTCACGGATGTTGGTGCTGGAACCATGTCGGGCCATGTGTTGGTCCAGGATAACTATCGGGCGATCCCCGGGGTATAGCCAGCACTTACACCACTCTCTTCTCGCAGCGCGTTTCTGCATGGACGGTTTCGCAGTTGAGATCACAATACGGCAAAGCGCAGCGACGGCACTTGTAGTGTCCCCAGTACCCGCAGACAGAGCACATCATACGTGGTGGATACGGAGATGGCGGAGCTCCAGCTGTGAGATATGTTGGTACGCTGGGGGGCAGAGTGGCGATATTCTGTGAACGGCGGTGGTGTCAGAGCGCGAGTGAAGGAACTAATGGGATTCTCACTGCTTCTTCGAGGAGTGTTGCGAGGTTCTTGCGATATAGAAGAGCCGTACGTACGTTCATAGTTGACTTCTTATTTCTGCTCGCAGGAGAGGTACCAGGTATGTTCAAAGTACGCTTGTCCGAGATGGTATGGCGGGCGCGACTCTTGCCATATTTCCCTCCGCCTTCCTCTCCCTCTTCACCGAGGGCAAGCAGGGTTGGCTCTGCATAGTTAGATCTCTAGGATTATGATCAGATGCGTATGAGAAAGAAAGAGGTGTTGTTTACCTCGAGCTCGTCAAGATGGCGCTTAGTTCGTTTAGCAACGACCTCCGGGGCGACACCGGCTACAGCTGCGTTAACCTGGCGCGTATCTATAGAATAATTAGAGATAGTAGAAAGTCGATACAAGGAGTCATACGCTGCTCTCTAGCCCTCTTGGGAGGCATGCGGAGGAATGTAGGAGGGAATGATGATGGCTGTCGGCCGAGTGGCCCAGGCAGAGCACGCAATCGGCGCCTCGTATTGAACACATTTTCGAATAGTAATATGGGCAACCAACCCCAACCTGCTTACGGCCGCTCCCTGTTCTATTTCATTACCCCAGTCCCATCGTCACCTTAACATATCTCTATCTCCCTGAATTCTGCTCCTAGCTTCTATCCATAGCCCAAGATGCCTGCGGTCATCGACCCAAAGGTTGCGGCTCAGCTGCACGACCTCCCCACCCCGGAGCCTGAGTCACCCCACAGGCCCAGGAAGCCCTACCGCTTCTCGACGCTATGCGCGACTGTGGAGAACCCAGACATGAAGGACCAATACGGGAGCAGCTCGATTCCCATATACCAGACTGCTACTTTCAAGGGCGTTGGCGGGGAGTACGACTACTCCAGGAGCGGCAACCCCACTAGAACCCATCTAGGTATGTACCTCCTCGTACTGAACACCGCTGCATGGAGGCTAACCACGCGATATCATGTTCAGAACACCATATTGCCAAAATCTCGTCTGCGTCGCATGCGTTCGTCGTTTCGTCCGGCATGGCCGCGCTCGATATCATCCTGCGCCTGCTGAAGCCAGGGGACGAGATTATCGCGGGGGACGACCTCTACGGGGGCACAAACCGTCTCCTCACGTACATCCGCACGCATGTCGGTGTCACCGTACACCATGTTGATACCACTGACCCGACATCCCTATACCCCTTCATCCACCCGACCAAGACCGCCATGGTGCTCTTGGAGTCACCTACCAACCCCTTACTGAAGATCGCTGATCTTGCTACGATTAGTAAGGATGTGAAGGAGCGTGCTCCGAATGCCGTTGTCGTTGTCGACAACACAATGATGAGCCCATATCTGCAGCGGCCTTTGGAGCACGGTGCAGATATCGTGTATGATAGCGCGACGAAGTATTTGAGTGGGCATCATGATCTCATGGCTGGTGCCGTTACATGCAACCGTGATGATTTGGCTAAGGTACGGCCGTTCACGCTCCTATTTGTCCTGCTGTGATGCTTACTGTCGTATGTATATGTAGCAAATAGCGTTCACAATCAACTCCGTGGGCAATGCTCTTACTCCCATTGACAGCTTCCTCCTCCTGCGCGGCATCAAGACGCTAGCAGTGCGCATGGATAGGCAGCAGGCTACCGCTACCCTCGTAGCCCAATATCTCCACGACATGGGATTTCATGTCAACTATCCAGGCCTGGACAGCCACCCGGGGCGCGAAATCCACAATCGCATCGCGAATGGAAACGGCGCCGTGCTCAGCTTCGAGACCGGTAGCAAGACCATGAGCGAGAAAATCGTAGGCAGCACCCGCCTGTGGGGTATTAGCGTCAGCTTTGGCGCCGTCAATAGCTTAATCAGCATGCCTTGTGTCATGTCGTATGTGGATTCATTTCTCGTTGCTCCTTATTGTGCCTTAAATTAGGTTATAGCCATGCTTCAATCGACGCCGCCACCCGCGCGGAGCGAGGCCTTCCGGAAGACCTCATTCGTCTCTGCGTCGGTATCGAAGACCCCACTGACCTCCTGGACGATTTGGAGCGCGCTCTCATTGAGGCAGGCGCTATTGAGCTCAACGTTGTGCAGAACAAATACGTGCGGTCGCAGTTGCTTGGCGACAGCGATGCTATCACCCAGGCAGTTCAGAAAATAGATCTGGGACAGTCATCTACTGCTCATGAAGAACGGGAGTGGTTCGTCAGTGCCCCAGGAAAGATTATTTTGTTCGGCGAGCATGCTGTTGTGCATGGTGTGGTCAGTGTGATTTCTAGTCTTCATTGAGCACCCGTCATATTGACATAAATACTCTGCAGACTGCCATCGCCGCTTCTGTAGACCTGCGCTGCTACGGCCTTACGTCTCCCAGAGATGATGGAAAGGTCTCGGTGCACTTCCATGACATTGATGGTTTCTACCACGAGTGGGATGTGGATGCGCTGCCATGGCACGCTGTAACTCCAGTAGCAGTGGGAGAGGAGCATCCAGAGGTTCTCTATCCAATGCTTCTAGAGGCGCTGGATATTGGCCCATTGGCCGAGTATGGGGAGGATAAGAAGCACGCGAAGGCTGCAGCCCTGGCGTTCTTGTATGAGTACATGATTTTGACTAGGGGTTCTACAAGGTGGAGCACTCTTATTGACTCTTCCTCGTGCAATATTTAATAGTTTAGCAGGCCATCGTTCAACTTCACCGCCCGCTCCACCCTCCCCGTCGGCGCTGGTCTAGGCTCCTCCGCCTCGTTCTCAGCATGTGTGGCTACTACCCTCCTCCTGCTGCATAAGCGAATCAACCTCCCACTCCCACCGGCTCCTACGTCACTCGAAACTGGCCATATCCATATATCCCACCAGGGCCGACGTGCCATCCCCCCGCTGGTCGCCGAAGAGGTCAACCGATGGGCATTTGTTGCTGAAAAAATTCTGCACGGTAATCCTAGCGGTGTGGATAACAGTGTTGCAGTATACGGTGGTGCATTGGCGTACACACGTGCCGGGTTCTCTAGGAAGAGCGGGATGGAGCCTATTCAGGGGTAAGGTTCAATTCCTATAACTCGTAGTCACGGCAGTAACGGATTATACGTGCCAAAGCTTCAAATCCCTTAAGTTCCTGTTAACCAACTCCAAGGTGCCACGGGATACGAAGAAGCTAGTCGCTGGTGTTGGCGAGAAGAAGAATAACGTGGGTTTAATATGCAAACTTTATGATCGACCTGGATCGCTGAGCTATGCACAGGAACCTGAGCTTGTCAACGGCATTCTTGAAGCCATCCAGAGTATCACTGATGAAGCTCGGAGGGCTTTGGCGGATCCTGAGCTGCCTCGGGATTCTCTGCTATCTGCCTTGTCGGTAAGTAACAGTTCCGTTCTTTGTTCATTTTGGCTCAAGCTCAGGTTCCTTCGTCTTAGGCACTTATTAATGAAAATCATTCCCACCTTGTGACGCTTGGTGTTTCACACCCGTCGTTGGAGACCATTCGCACGACAACGGCTAGTCCGTATGGGCTGAGCACTAAGCTTACGGGCGCTGGTGGAGGTGGATGTGCAGTCACCTTGATCCCTGATGGTAAGGAACTTCTCGGCCTGCTTACCGTGCTAATTCTTTGACTAACGTTGTACACAGATTTCAAAGAGGAAGTGCTGCAGGAGCTTGTTAACGACTTGGTTCGCGAGAGCTTCCAGCCGTATCTCACATCTGTCGGCGGCAGTGGATTGGGTGTTTTGTCCCCACATACACCCCATCGTAACTCCGTGCCTACTGCCCCTCAGTCGAGCGTAGATTTAGGACAGGTGACTCCTCCGGAAACGCCCAATCCCCACCACGAGGCGCAAGTCAAGCTCTCAGATGATCCCTCGTTGCGTCCTTCGTTCGAGACAGCCTCAGCATCGCAGCTAGCGGATTGGGCAACCAACCTTGGACGCTGGTTGTATGTCTAAAAATACTTTGCACGCCCCACCACCTGCTGGGTTTTCCTGTCACAATCTAATAGTTAGACACTCAAAAGCCTGTGAAAATTATATTCGTACCAGAATTCTTGATCAATAGTATTAATTTTTGCGTTGGAATTCTTCCTTCGTGTGACGCTGCCGGATCACTTACTGGCCATTCCTGGGTCTGCGTCCCGGGAGACGGTTAGCTTCCTCGATCTTCCTTTTCTCCCGCAGTTTAACGTGATGTGCAATAGCGACCAAGTATGCGCTAATCGCCAGTCAGCTGTACCCTTCCTCGTACCCCGGGACTCCACTGACAGTGACCGGCAGCTCGGATATTACTCTGCGGCTTCATGCATCTATGTATTATGGCTTACTCGAGTATAAGATTACCTGATAGCTATCGACTAAATCCACTGCATGTACAGTTGCGTATACTGGCCGAGACGCGATTCTATCCCTCTATCATGATTCAAATAAAATAAACTTGTGTAGGGAATTTAAGGGAATAGTGCCTATTTAGATCAAGCACTTATTCAAATGGAAAATTCGAGGATGAAAATTGGGTTTAAAAGTGAAATTACTAAAATATCAAAAGAGTATACTCGTGGGCGTATGTTTCTGGCATCAACTGATTTCCGTCGGTCTAGTCATCTTCCGAATCAGAGTCGATATCAACATGCACCTCGCGCGGTTTAAGTGTCACAACACGAGTTCTCTTCACCTCGAGATGCTTTGGTCCAAAGTATCGCTGTGTCTCGAAGCTCCAGCTGAAGAGTTAAGCATAAATTAGGGACTTCTTATGAAAGGCAAAAGAGCTCAGGAACTTACACGAGGTTGCCTACCATCCACTGGCCCATTGCTGTTACGAATCGGAATACATCTGAATTGCGAGAGATTCCTCTCGAAGATAACTTGGCTTTTGCCGAGAGATACTGGTCCATAAGGGACTTGCAATGCATTCCGATGTAATCTGATGCATCTTGAAGACCGAAACGTTTCTCTTTCATGAGTACCGTCATAATATTGTTGCCAGTATGTCCCTTCGCTTGCTCCATGTCATAAGAATAAACGTCCTAAAGAGACAGAGTCAATAAATTTGAAGGCAGAGTGGTCAAGTTGAAAGAAAAATACATTTGCCCAGCAGACAAAGTCGCATGCAGCCCAATAAGCATCCAGGAACACGGGATCTTCGTATGCGTCGTTTGGTAGATCAATTCCCAATATGTACTCAATGAGTGCATAACACAAGAGAACTGCACTGTTATTGCGTCGAAGAGGAATGAATGACGTAACATCCAGAACTATCCCTTGTTCACGCAGCTCGGCTTCTCTTGCGACACAACTTGTGTAATTTTCGCAAAGTTTGTAGAACCGACGAGCATTATTAGGACCTGCAAGGCGAAGGAATCGCGCTCTGAAACTTAAACATTGGTCAGGAATGAAAATTACTATGGTCATAAAAGGCACGACATACTCCTTGGTTATCTTCGCAAGAACTGAACCATCGTCCCAATTGGGATCTTGCATTGCTTGGACAAAGGTCACGCCAGTAGAAAGGGCATCTTTCCCGCTCTGGTCGTCGCTAACTTCATCAACAACAAAAAGAAGATTCACCTTGAAAATGATACAAACAAATCAGCAAATGCATAAATATCGAATGTAAATGATATCTTCCACTTACGAAGTCACAGCAAGTTCTAAATTGCTCGTAACCAGCATACGAATAAACATGCGAGCAAAGCAGTTCGTTAGCCCCCTGAATGAAGAATGCCCGTTTTCTGTCGGTAAAGACATTGTAGCTGTTAATCCAAGCCCGAGACTCTGCTGCTGCTTGTCGGTAGTGCGGATTGGTCGAATCTTCCAAAGGACAAGCCTCCAGCAGATCAGGAAGCATAAAGCGGCGAGAAGCGTCAATAGTCATATTGAAATGAGGATGGATATGAGAGACTAGGGGTAGTCAAGAAAAAATTGGAAGATGGGATGTGGCAGCTGAATTTGAAAGACCATGAATGCTGCTCCTTTATATGACGACAGCTTAGAGGAAGATATTCTCAACACCTTTTCTGTGCATCGCAATTATCAATCGTTTTCTGAGAGGCCCGATCTTATCTCCCAGCATGAGGTGTAAGATCCACAAAGAAAAAGCCCAGATGTCGCTTTTCCCGCGGAAAGCACATGGTAAGCTTCGTTTAACCCGTTTATAGTGTTACTGAAATGAAGAGTCAGTGACACTGTTAGCAAATGGGGTCGAGTATATGGACAGAGCGGCGGACAGTGGTCTGCGCGAGAGTGAACGAACGTAAAATGAAGGAGAATCGAGATGAAGTTTGTTTTTAGAACATGTCCGACCTGCTGTCGGACTCCGGCGAGTGTTTCCGTTTTATTTGCTACTATTTGACACTACCTGTTTCGGTCAATCTATTTCCTAAAACGTCTATAAGGCTCCAAGTTTAGTCTTCAGAGGTGATATCATCCAAAAAAGTGATATTGTTCAGATGGAAGAGTTCCGCACATCATGTTATTCAATCTACGGCGGCTTCTGGACGATGATAATAATAAAATGTTTTCAAGTCTTTTTATCACACAAGTCTAGTTACTTTCCGAATCTTCCGGCGAGAACCTTGTGCTATTTCTATTACTGGCTCTAGTGCAGTAACCCGGTCCGACGTAACGTAAGCGCAAATATTTGGGTTGGACAGGATTTAGTTGCTTAGCCGTGATATCCCGTTTGAATAAGCCGTTAGGGCAGAGTTTCCATGCTGTTTGCGAATGGAGGTGACCTAGCAAAGAAATAAAATCCCGTCACAAATGACCCAATGTCAGTAAAACTCCACAGCTACCTGAATTGGACCGGCTTTGTTGATATTTGCCGTGAGCGCAAGATGTTTATGAGCTAGATATCCAACTGGATACTCGTGTTCTGTGTAGATACTTCCATCATAAGGATTGAAAAATGCGGTTGTCTCGCACCTTCCTTTTTCAGTGTGTTAAATCCCAGTAAATAAAAAAAAATACGCCACAGAGGAAAACAAATCCATGGACTCATACGGAAGTCAGCTTTTGAAGAGATTCCGTCGGGGCAGAGGCATTTTAGTGGCCACGGAAGGGAGAACCATATGTCCTCGTAATTTAAGCTACTATTTAGTAATACACGGATAGACAGCCAAAGAACTTACAGGATGCAATTGCACGAATCTCCCTTGCATATAGTATAATAATGGCACAGAATTATGGACTTACCATCTGTAAATACGCATAGGATACAATAAGAAAATGTATACATTCTGTTTTGAGAGTGCAAGTGTATGCATGGAAAGACTGTCGAGCCAATACTTCGACAATCATGAAATGCACAATGCAGGCAGGTCCTGAATAGGGCCAATATGTAGTAGATATTCTGAAGAATATCGGATCAGCTTACATAAAGTGCAGCAACACATGATTATTCAGAATGAGCGGCGAATATAGCGGCGCAAAAATAAATAAATTCCGAGCCACTTTCTGGGCAACCGAATCCAAGCGTTCAAGTAAACCAAGATGGCATTAATATGCAAAGGGATTGGTAGATAAAAAGTAGGAGAAGGTTATACTGAGCGCAACAAAAAGCTAAAAGAACTCCTCAGATCTTATTTAGTGCCTAGGAGATTGAGAAATGAGTCTAGCTGGTGCAATGAAATATTCCGCGGAGTGGCAGCAAGAAGATTTTGAGTTAGAGAAGATCTACCTGTTAAGTTAAATGTAGAAAGTAGAGGCACTGCAGTGCTTGTGAATTCAAAAAGTATTGAGCTGAGAAGTGCGGCGTTCAGTTATTCAAGGTGAATGCCGATGTTCGAGACGCCTTAAGGCGTAATTATTTACGTTACTTGCAGGCAGGAATTAAGTTCAATGTCGGAAGCGACCGATAACGAGAAAAGAGACAGGCTCACATGGACAAAGCTTAAAATTTAACAGATCGGGTCGTCTTGTATTATTGATCATACAGTCCATGGGAGATGGGACTCGAGAGAGGTTTCGGATAATGCACGGGAAGAAGTTGGACAAGTTGCCCAGATCGACCAAACTATATCTCTTCGTCCCTAAATCATAATTACATGGTTTAGTTACCGGTGATACGAAGGTTTAAATACGCTTTGCTCTTAAGCTCACGATCAATCTGGAATTAAGAATTGTCTCGTCAGGTGAGATGTTCGACCGTACATAGCACAATACGAACAAAGTAAGGTTGCTTTGGAAAAGACCACCAGACTATCCAATGAACATAATTTTCAGAACATGCATTGATTTCACACTGATATTTAAGAGGAATTACTTACCTACGTGTCGCGGGGCCATGACAGCATCCCGACACGGACGATCACGATCCATGGATGCCTCGGCAGTTACGAGCTGTACATAGCGAACAGGGCATGAGCAACTCCGAGGAATGTTTAAGCTGACTTTAAGAGCGACAGATAGATATACTTATTCGAAGTCAGAATGAGGAAGAAAATTACAGCTGGGAATAAACAATACAGTAGAGCAGGATCAGAATGGTAGCAGAGTACGTAGAATGCAACCTGGATTCGGCCGACAAAGCTCAGAAGCATATCCGATAGCTTGCATAGCGCCCACTTGTTTCACTTGGCCGCGTAATCTTCACTACCTGTCCTCGTCGCAGACCGTAATATCTTGCTACGGGATCTGCAAGTTGTATACGGGGCAGCTGTGTCTCTTTCAGACGACTAACACACGCATTCATTAGACAAGGTGAAAGGATATATCGACGAAACACTCACTATTTTTCAAGTAAAATCTTTTTCTCCTCTGGTGTCAAAACGTCGTGACGAGGAACTAGTGTGTGGTGAACAATGTTTACAAGAAGATCGGCTTCCGAAAACTCCTCCAAACGGTATTGGGCGGCCATAGCCACGATAACCTGCTCAAATATAAGCATTTTCATACCAGAAAGTGGGTTAGAAGTCCTCATACCTTGCGAGCCGAAGGCGTCATGTTGCCAGGAAAGACGATGATCCCCCGTTGTATGGATTTTTCCTCCAAAATACTCAGGAGCCTGGTGGAATGCGTTAAACAAGGTGCAGAGGGCATACAGTATGTCAGGAACTCACTTCCTCATCGTCTTAACACCAACGCTCTTCTCCTCCGAGAAAAATACGAAGATTTGGTCGGTCGGGTTCGCGCGCGAAGTGGTGTAGAAATTGAGTTGATTTCGACTGCAATACCAACACGATAAGTTATGGGAAGGCTCGAATAGTATGAAAAGGCAACTTACTCTACCACGTTACTTTGGTTTGCGTACAGCTCTTTAAACCGTTGAAGATCCATGTGGATTTCTTCGTCAGAGACTAGGAAGCCCTATGAATACGAATGAGAAGCGGTAAAGGAAAGAATGCCAACATAGCTGACTCTGTCTTTGACGAGCTCATGTATCGTTCTGTTAACTTTCCATAGCTTTGCAGTCTCGTCGACGTCGGCCATGGCGTGCACGGATGAGGGTATAGTAGAAAAGATTTGGAACTCAGATCACTTTACTATTTCCAGAAGCCGACCCAGTCAACAATGGCACCGCAGCCCAGTACAAGTAATGGGGCCCCTCCAGCGACCCTCCCTCTTAACAATGTCTTAATGGTATGTTCCTTTACTTCACCCATGCTCACTGGGTGATGATAATCCCCTGAAGGGCAAGTTGAAGCCTGCAAAAATCTTCAAAACTGCTGTTGAACCCCAACCACCACCAACCCCAGGCAGCCATGTGCAGAGATCTCCCAATGCCGGCCCTCGACATATAACTGGCATTTGCTTCGACGACAGAGGAGACCAACTAATTACTGCAGCAGAAGATGAAACATTCAGACTGTACAGTTGCAAAACCGGCAAGCGAGTTCTCTTACTGTTCTTAATTCGTCTCTGTTCTGACCCTTTCAACCAGGCCGCCCAAGGTCCTCTACTCCAAGAAATATGGCGTAGATCTTCCACGATTCAGCCATAAGAACACCTCTATTATATACGCCTCTACGAAAGAGGACGACACCATCCGTTACCACTCTCTGCACGACAACAAGTATCTGCAATACTTCAAGGGGCACAAGGGAAGGGTTGTGTCGCTGGAAGTCTCTCCTGTTGACGATGGTTTTATGTCGGGTTCTATGGATAAAACAGTGCGCCTATGGGATCTTCGTACCCCGAATTGTCGAGGCCTTTTGACACTCCCATCGTCCCCAATTGTGGCGTACGATTCCACGGGCGTGGTCTTTGCTGTGGCAGTAAATCACTACTCTCGCATACTTCTTTACGACCAAGCGAACTTTGATAAGGCGCCTTTTCTCGTCATCACTCTTGAAGATCCTACACTGGCCCTCATCAGCTATCCTCCTCGGCAAATTTATATGACCTCTTTATCGTTTTCTTCCAACGGAAAATATCTCTTGGTGGGGTGCTCCGGCGATGCACATTATATTCTAGATGCGTTTGAAGGTCATTTGCTTGCCAAGCTAGAGGGCCATATCGGCTTGGAACGGAAAACTATGGGCGCTCCTCCAAGTATTGAACCTACTAAAGGAGCTAGCGGAGAGGAGGTTAGCTGGACGCCCGATAGCAAGTACATTGTTGGAGGGAGCCTGGATGGGCGAATACTTGTTTGGGACGTGCAAGATCTTCCCACTCGGTCCGGAGACGTAGACCTGAAGGTGCCGCCAGCCCGCATCCAACCTCTTGTATCGTTAGAAGGGCACCCTGGTCCTTCTAGATGCGTCAAATTTAACCCTCGCTATGCCATGATGGCCACGGCTGGTGCTGAGCTGGTATGCATTTTTGTTTTCTCTTGAATAACCGTACCCATAAGTTCTATTCAGGCATTTTGGCTTCCCGACCAAAGTGGTGATACGGAGGAAATCGCGCGTGAGTTGCTGAAGAAGAGAGGATCCGCTTGAGGTTCAAGATGCGTTTGCATGCGACATTTGGAGTTATACGAATGTTTTTTGCGGTTGGTTCGTTTTCAATTCGCCAGCATCATAGGTATCGGGAGAGTTGTATTTACACACAGCTGTGTATTCCCTTTTGTAGCACATATTTTTGGCCCATATACGGACGGTTTTGTAAAATATAGAGTGTTATGGTCTCTATACATGAAACTACTCTAGAGTCTCCACTTGGTCTCGTTCTGTCGCGTCACGGTCAAATTTAACGGAGTTGATTGGGAGAGGCTGATTTAGCGAGAGTGAATCACGCGATCATGAATTCGATCATGTGCCTAAGGTTTGCGGACGTGGCATGCAAGCGCTGGTGGCTGCTTCTTTCACTTCAGCTCTTGTTTTACGAAGTCACTACTATCATTGTTCACTGGTTTTAAGTAATACGGACGGAATATAGCTCAATATGCGTTTCTCTGCCTTCCTGGGTGCAGCACTCTCTATTTCGTCGTTGGTTTTCTCTGCGTCAGCATGTATGTGTCTTCCACTTGGGTCTCGAATATTGCAGCTGAATTCATTCCTTGATTAGCACCCGTAGGAGATGCGAATGAACCGGAAATTGTTGTAACGGCTGCATTCCCAGAGACGAACGCTTTCAATCGTGCGCCTCCTTTGTCACCTCCATTTGTTTCTCCTAACTTATCGGCATGATACTCTCTTTCCAGATGTCGTGAACGGAGAAAAGAATTCATTGACCGTGAATGTGGAGAACAAATCGGACCGCAATGTGACTTTATTGAGTGTCACCGGCTCTCTGCATCACCCCGAAACCAACGCGTTGGTCAAAAATGTGTGTTTGCCAACCCCCTTGTCCATAGCCAGGTTGCTGACGTTATCAGCTTACGACCCTTCAATACAACGTTCCTTTAATCGAGGGAGTAAAGCTTCAGGTGCCATATGCGTTCTATAGCGAGTAAGTTTATTATGACGCAATCCGTGGATTACGTGCTCACCGGTATATGCAGATTTAAGGTACTATCTGTTCGTTAACAATAGTCACTCAGTACTTAGTTTTCACTTCTAGCCTGGCGATCACCGCCTTAACATATGGGTCGAACACCGTGTCGATGTGAATTCTGCATGGTTTTTATTTGGTTCTGTGTCTTCAACTAACACGCACATTGTTCAGGATGCCAAATATCGCGTAGAAGCTTATGATTCCATCGTCACTGTTGTGGAGCCAGAAGTCTCTGTTTTTGACTTGAAGCTGTACGTACAGATTCAACTCATGTTTATTCTTTCATGAACTTAGCCATGGTTTGCAGTCTCTCGACCTATCTGGTCGTAGCCGGACTCCTTGGAGGTCTCGTCTACTTCGCCTACCTTTCGTTCGTACCTCAAGCCAAGAAAACTCGTTCTAAGAAACCCGCTACTTCATCTGTCAGTGCTCCTGTTGGCTCCGTGACCGCTACTGGCGCAGGTGGATATCAAGAGGAGTGGATCCCGGAGCACCACTTGAGGAAGGTGAAGTCCGGTAAGAAAGCTAGTGCTGCTGGCGGCACCAGCGGAGATGAACTCAGTGGAGGCGAGACAAGCGGAGCTGAGGGAAGAAGGAAGGGTAGGAGGTAAACTCCTGCATATGTGGCGTACAAAATGTCAGGGATATACATTAGTGTATCTATGTGGATTACCAAAAAATTTACACCTTTAATGTGGGCACTTAGTGAGTACCGCTGAACTAATGATAAGCCTGGCCCCTGCATCGCAAGTATCATCATCGCGTTGGTCAATTAGACCTCTAGATTTTATTTCCCGTTGCTGTCGGAACTTGCACTAGCGGCCTCAGCCTGTGGTAAATGACTACGAATCTACCGAGTGTAGTTGGAATCTCATGTGCTTTGGCGTTCGATAAGATTGATTGGTCTCAATATTATGTAATATTAAGATGTATACTTCAGATATGGTACAGATATACAGCTAAAGAACTTGGTTGTAGAATATAGATGTAGCCAATGTAGCACAATGCCCAATAGTTCACATAGCAGCTGTGCTTAAGCTATCCCTTGCCCCACACGCATACAATCCCATAGGATCATGCAGGTAACCGTGAGCTTCCCTTCTTTCTCTTTTCTGTCGGCGAAGAACTGGAGAAGATACCTAAGGACCAGCAAGTTGAAGGTACTTCATCTACAGCAAAACTCGCAGTCCTCTTCCTCACAGGAGAATTTGGCAATGGAGGAAGGGATTTCTCTGAATCTCCCGAGTTCTGGCGGCTAGAGGAGGGGGAAGAGGTGGAGCTGGAGCTACCTAGGCGTTTTGAGCGGATGGATCGTCGAGTAGAGGCACCCTTCGCTTCGACTAGGAAAGCATCGGATGAACGAGTGATAGACATTATGGTGGATAGGATTCCCCGTTTGTTGCCTTCCCATGCAACGATCACGCCTCCAGCTACTTCTACTGGATAGGAAACATATCTTCCTTGCAGTGAGGAAATGAGAAGGCGACATTGCACCTGGAACATCTCCCAGAATTCCTGGCTTGTCTGCAGGGCGCCTAGTGTGCGCTTAAGCGCCGAAACCACGCCAGTCAGAGCTGAGATACCGTCGGGGTGTGCTGCTAAAAGACTGCTTTCTATAAAATCTTGTACTTCTGCAGGAAGTTCGGATAACATTGGCAATTTGGACCCTAAAATGATATCAGATTCATCGTACAGAAGAAAGAGGTAGGATTCCGTTTACTAACGGGAAGAGGGGTATAGTCTTGGGCTTTGTGCAAGTGGATAACGGCTGGGGGTCCCCGTAGACTGTCCTTGTAAGAGGAAGTGCGTTAAATTTGGAATAGATAGCTCGAAATCTCTGATGATTTCCGCAAACTGTGATACCAGAGTTTTGCACATTGTCTGCAGCTTTGCTACATATGTGGCCGCTTCGTGTAGAAGCTCCAAGTACCCTTCGTCGCTTTCGCTTCCAATACACCTAGCCAATATGAGAACACTTTCTGCAACATCACAGCATTCTCGAAGAAAAGCCAGGATGTTCTCCCATTCTCTCCATAGTGTTTGCTTAATAGCGAAGAATTGACTCCGTAGTAGGTCAGAATTGCCATTATTCGCATTAATAGAGGCGGTATGCAATGCGTGGAAGGAAACCATGGTGCTCTCTACACTGCATGCAAGTTCATCAAGGGCAGGAGCAAGAGACTTCCCAGAAGAATTTAGAATATCCTACGAGCAGCAACTCAGTAACTCGGAGAAGGCGAGGGGAATCAGTATAAATCACCGAGCTTACTGGTGTTGTTAGACTTGAAGATGACATGATCAATGTAGAAAATTGTACTTGAGGATTTAAGGTGAAAACAGGCGTTGAAGTTGCATGGGGACCGGTTCTTTTAAAGCCGTTCTTCATGGTGGAGGAGAGAGGTTGATATATTCTGAGGAAGGTACAGTCCTGCAGACGCTATCCCTTCGATGACTGGATGGTTACTTCGCGCACACGCTTGCTGTGCATAGCTGTAGATAACCTTTGGGCGAGCCGATGCAAGTCGGTAGTCTTTGGCAGTGATTCCAATATGAGGCTGAGGCTGTACAACGACTGAGTATGACAGCCTATGACACCGAGAATTTTAGCGCTTCAGCAATAGACGCGAAAGATTGAAGTACGGATATAGGACTCACAATATGGAAATATCTTGATACGACTTACTGTGGCATGCAAGTTACATAGTATTAAGTACTAACTTAGACGACTCAATATCTTTTCTATTAAAAAGGAACTTAATCCTGGTATATGGAAGACAGAAGCTTCCGCAGCGAGACTTGCTGCGGCGTGTCATGAATCGTGTAGAGCTGCAAGAGCGACTCGGACAAAGAAGAGGCAAATTAACGATGGCGCCAACTTTAAGGCGCTACACCAAAACTCACCGCCTTCTCAGGGTCGCAACTCCTTCACGAAATCCTTCCACATTGCTCGCACACTTCTTTAGTTGAGGCGTTCGTCAAAGCATTGCCACAGTTACGCTATGCATTGCATGACGCGAAGACCTAGGCGTTATTCCATTCGTGTTAACAGACTTGGTTACCCCATGTGTTAGTACCCCAGCGCGATTCCTAATCCGATGCCGCTTTCGAACGATTACCGGACTCCTGGAGTGCGTAGCTGTGCACTGATAGGTTGCTTGATATTGTTGGCTCGGGGAAATTGGTGGTATAGTGGCAGAAGATGACTCGTGAATTGGCACGCGTCTATATGTCCACAGCATATAGTTATATATATATAAGGGATTTGCACTAATGTTACTTCTTCATCCCTATTGACTCCAAGACCAGTGCAACTACTCTAAATCGTTCTGGAATCTCCTAACAATGACTGTGGAACGCACTATGAATTCGGAGGAGCTTCTCTCTTCCCTGGAGATATCTTCAAGCCAACATACTGAATGCGCTATGCTGCTGCAGAAGGCGTGCAAAAGTATGGCTATACTGGAGACTTGGAATCATGCAACGTATATTGGCTTTTACGTCTGTCGCTTCGAATTTGATTCTGACATTACATGTTACCCTTTAGATCAGAACATCCCGTCGCTAGGGATATAATTGAACGCGTTCAAGAACAAATCGGCACGTTCTGTGAAGCTCTGGATGAGAGCAGACAGGTTGCCAAACGCGGTTGTAAACTTAGCCAGGACATGTCTAGCCTCTGCGATTTTCTCCTGGAAGACAATAATTCCCCAGAGGAGATAGCAGATTTTATCGATGAAATGCGAACGATCTCGCGAAAAGCAGGTAAAGATGCTGCCCTGGCTTCCAAGCTCTTTCGCAGCGTGCGACATAAATTAAATGAGGTACGCTGTTTTGTTCAGAGCGCAGCTCATTTATTTTCTAATCCCCATTCAGATCTCGAATAACATCCCTGAAGAGGTGGCCGCATTGGAAGAAGAGAATGAGATGGCTCAAAATAAGATTGCTCGTGCAAAACGACAAGGCGAACGAGCAAAGGTTGTCAAGGCCTGCAGCACTGCCGTTGCTGCCGTTGCTGGTGGTGTCGCCCTAATAACTTGTCCACCCGCCTTAATTTTTTTGCCAATTGTGCTTCCGCTCCTTGCTCTGTTGGCTGAAGGGTATGATATGCAGAATCAGAAGAAGATCGATAGTGAGTGTGTTCTAATAATGTATATCTAATGCAGCTGACAATCTTGAAGAACGCGAAAAGCAGGCTCACCAATGTCAAGATGCTCTCCAGACGTTACACAGTGCAGCGGCCGACCTTGCATCTCTTATGAGCTCTACAGACGCCTTTGCAGAGTATTGGATTCGCATGGACACTCTTCTCGGTATCGTTGCAGGAAGAGTCCGTGATCTGAAAGGAGCGAAACACTTAAAGCTGCGCATGAGAACCATCAAAACAAGCTGGGAAGACTTATCTAAATCATATGTTGACTACTCTACGAAGGTTAGCAAAGATATCATTCGAACTGGAGGTAAAATGAATTGACGAATTATTTAGATGAAGCAACTCCAAGCCTTCGTTCCTTCTTCCTCCCCTAGTATATCATCCAGCAGCCGTGGGTCCGACAAATCGGCACGAAAAGACCCAAAACGAGCAATTAATAACGGAGACGAGTCTCTTCATCGAAAGCGGCAGAAAGATGCAGATGCATCCGCCAGCCCTTCGCGCTCCGTTAGTCCTACACCTTCTAAGCGAATGAAGACATCCGGATTTTTGACTATGAAACTCTCAAGCAGGACTAAATGACACACTAATGGGCCACCTCGCGAAGGAATTAGATTTGTTTTTGTGCATCTCAACAGCCAACAGGAGCATGCAATACTCCATCGAGTGTGCTGCACAATGCGCGCACATCGAGCCTGCAAGTACTACGGGCTTGCTTTCTACACCAAGCTCGCCTTGGCGTATGTGAGAAAGGCCAACGGGAGGTTTATTGAATCTGCGTTCTAATTCGTTCATTGAATTCCATGATACTGGAGCCCACTCTCTATGGTCCTATGTTGTTTCGCGAATCTCAAGTCAGATGTTCGAACTTATAGTACTAATCAGGTAGTACATACTACAGATTGCTATACCCCAAGTGGATTTACTTAATGTCTTTTATTCATATGTAATGTCTTAAATCATGTTATATAAAGGCCACTATACGGATGTTTATAATAAATTGTTCTGAATGTTCAGACCGCTGCTGCCCAATAGCTGCCTTCTCGATGTTATATAGTGCTGCAATGAACAAGCGGCCCGTTGTATTCCGATCAATGATCTATTTAATCTGGGTCCCCTTTGTCAAATAATGCGATATTCAAACTCCGGTCTTGTGTATCGTCCTCGACCAGATGCCAACAATCTCCGTTTAGATCTTCCGATATCCATGCAAAAGTAGTCGGAAAAGCCAACGAAATACGGTGTGACACGCCTTACAAAATTCTGTTCAAAATAATGGAGCAAAATCGCAAACTTGCAGAAGGCGATTACTAGATGAGGCCATCTGGCATCCAGTAAAGACTTGGAATCAGCCTTGAACTTGAATGGACAACGCGCCCTCAACCAACTAGTAGGCACTCTGGACCATGAAGGGTCTCAGTTTACTGAAAATATCGGAGGATGTCTAAATGTCAATGCTGTGAGTTCTCAGTTCTTTCTGCCGGTTATGCTCTGAAGCGTTTATCCAGAGCTGCGGACCATACGATATGGGCTAGCATTGAGGACAGGCGTGTATATTAGATCCATGTCATTATATATTCAAGAGATTTTTCAGCAAATACAGCAACGAATGAATGAATTCTGGGATCCAGCTTTGCTCCGCGTGCTTGAAGCTCGAAGTGTTCGCTACCTCTCGAATTCTCTCTTGATGTGCTTTCCAAGGTCGTCCTAACTTCTTCCCCAATCACTACTATCCTCGTCCCCCATTACCGTCTTCATCTTCACTGCCATGGAATTCGTCTTCCAGGGGTCTGTTTCGTCTACTATGATTTCGATTCCTTCCATTGGCCGTCAGAGACATACCATAGACCCAAGATCCGCTCGTAAATGGGTATCTCGAGCCGGATCTGAGAAGTAAACCTCAATGATGACACCTGCAGATGGGCATCGCAAAGTGATACATGAAGAAAGACACGTCCTGAACACTGCAGTCTGCAGTCATCCGCATGCAGTCGGGTATCTCACGATGGAATAAGAGGGCAGAAGTTCTCGGAGAAAGTACTCATCTCCTCACATACGAGCATCTCATAATGGGAAATAAAGGAGGCATGTCCCAAGGACAGCAGTCATCCGCTTGCGCATCGGATAGGAACGGGAAACACCAATAGCAACGGAAGTTTCGAAGGCAACGGTCACCCACCCGCAAACAGTAGTTGCCCGTCCGCAAAATGGCGAGATATTAGAGGCATTTACCTGGATGGGCAGTCATGAGAGTAGCTTGTCATGATACAGCTAGTATATGACGATGAAACGTAGTCTCTGTGGGAGGAATGGTATGCTGGCCTACAACTAGCGTTGATTACCACATCTTAGCTACTTTCCAAGCCCTCGAAGAGAAACAGGACTTCGTATGGCTTGCTAACGACGCATGGAACATAAAGCGGGTACCAAGTGCACATAAGGAGTCGAGGTCGAGCAGCTAACGGCCACTTTCATCTGCAACTCGGAGCACAACGATAAGGAGGACAATGTTGTTGCGAGCGGAGCGAGCTATCATACAGAGATAACAACGACAAGAAACAGAAGCAAGTTCAAGTTCAAAGATAGTGGCGGGATTCGGCCCGGCATAAACCGGTGGTTATCATCGACGAACCCACCATCACTTGACGCAGCAAGTTGGCTGCGACATACAGCACTCACATTCCATTAGGTCCAGGAAATGGTGTCGCATAATCCATTCCGACCCAGCCAGGTCTCCCCAAATCCCACTGGAGCCAGTGCCTCTAGCAACCAACCACCCCCTTTCACCAGCGCGCTAGGTCCGGGGGAAAGCTCTCCAGAAACCAATGCGAACGTCCCGCAGTCGAGCAACGCGAACACCTCTTCCCAAGGCGCATCTGGACGAAATGGCCGCCTCACCCCGGAGGAAGAGCCCCCGCCATATACTTCAGCACCTGACGTGTACCAAGGCGAAGCGACTATCGAGTATGGCCCACGCCGGCCCTTCCAGCAGCCTCCTGCCCCCGCGCCCGCTAGGTCATCCGCTGTATCTCCCCAGCAGACAGGCTTCGCCGCCCCTTCTGTACAGCCCCCCCGGCCTTCTGGAGGCCACTCGCTCCTGCAGCAGCTCGCAGACCAGCTATCGAACCATCTGATGATCTCCCCTTCGTCTACGGGCAGTGGTGCGAGGAATAGCACGAGTCCGCAGTCGACAGGCCAGATGCCCGGGGCATGGTCGGAGTATCCTGGGGGCCAGCAGCAGCAGGCCTCTGCGGCATCTCCGAGTCTTCCACGGCGCCCACAATCGAGTATTATCCCACCACCACCTCCCCGGCACCCGGCGTCGCCGTCTGGATCTATGTCCCCTCCGCCTGTTGGGCGCGCCCGCTCTGTGTCTGCATCAGCAGCAGCATCATCAGACTTCGCGAGAGACTTCTATGCAGCCGGGACGGGGGACGAGCTGCTCTCTCCCCCTGCACGGTCTGCAGGAAGAGGTGGGGGGGGAGGAGGGTTCGCGCCGCCCCCTGGTCCACCTCCTAGGTCGGTGTCGGCTTCAACGTCACGGAGTGGAGCTGGGGTAAGGGGCGCGGAGGACGATGGCAGGCCAACGCTGACGCCTGTCCCTGGCCGCCCACTGCTTAATCATGGCAAAACGCTCGTGTATCCTAAAGGGTACCAATGCGAGAAATGTGAGTCACTTCGTTTCCTGTTTTCCATTTTTCCTCTGGAATTAATCATTCCCCTTCTTCCGCTTTGCAGGCCACAACACGGGCTATAAACACTTCGACCCCTCCCAGCCGTGTAAGCGCTGCTGGTCTAAGCACGCGAAAACCTTCTCCGGACCGCTGATCTACGCCTTCGCACCCTCTTCCCCGAACGCGCCTAGCAACGCAGATACGACTCTCCAGCGGCCTCTCCCTCGCACACTGAATCCTGCCCGTGTATCGCAACATGCTCCTCCCCCACCCCCACCCCCACCCCCACCGCAACAGTCCCCCAGCGCACCCCGAATCGCCATCCTCCCTGCCCCTGACATATTCTCCCCCATCGTTGCGCGCCCCCCGCCGGGCGCGACAGTGTACATGTCAGGTGACCCGCGCATCGGCGGGCACCTGTGCTGGCGGTGCAATGGGGAGGGGACGGTAAGCCTGTTTTTGTTCGATAGGGAGCAGTGTCCTACGTGTGGAGGGATTGGGCGCGTTTTTGGTAGTTAGATGAGCGAATGATCTGGTGGTTGTTCCCTCTGTTGAGACTTTCTCATGGAAGGGACGGTTATGAGTCTACTTACGGACTGGGACAGGGGATGCGGTGTTGCCGCTGCTCAGTGAGGTCGCTTTCGACATCCGGATAACATCGTGGACTGTTTCAACTATCAAGGCTTTCTCACGGAGCGACGATTGCGACCCCTCTCTGGCGACTGGACGAGGGTATGCGATGCGGTGCTATCCGACTGAGACCGTCTTCGATGCCTAGGGTATTGTCATGCGACGCATACCCGGTTCTCACCTATGGTGCTATCAGCTACTTATAAGCTATACGAATGGGAAGAGGGTGGCGTGTGTAGCTAGACGACGGAGACACGGCCGTTTAATCGCTCGCCAGTTCTCCTCAAACTTTCCTTCTTCCATGTAGCGTGGCTATTATTATCCCAGAAGGTCCATAATTATCGTTGGGCCAATAGTTGGAAACAATTCCCTCAAGATATCTCGTGGAATGAGCTTTGCCATGGCATCTCCGTGCATTATCTTCGGGATGACACAGCATTATTCAATACAGTGCTATTCAGGACGTATTACTCGAGTAAATACATGTAAAACTCTTGCAGACGTCGAGCGGGCCCGATATTTCGAAAATATCCAGAATAAGAACAGATGCGGAGACAACCTGGACAGTGAGAGAACCATCTATAGGGAGGTCGATGGTAGGCAGGCAACAAAGTGATATGATATCGAGCGTGGACAAGGCACAAGCACTTGGGCAAATAGAGGGTCACTTGGATTGATAAAGTAACAGGTGATCCGCCTTGGTAAGGCGGGGAGATAAGATGTGGGGAAGGCAGTGCTCAGGTGGCCGAGTGTAGAGAGAGGAACATCCACGCCATCTATACTGTGAGGATAGGGCCATATCGGAACGGAATGCTAGATCTTCTCAGGTCGGCTGTCATCAAAAGCAGTGGCTGCTAATATAAAGATTGCACACCAATGATGCAGACAGCAGTGGAGTTTTATATCAATTCCCTAGGAGAAGGATTTGGAAGCAGCGTGATGTATCAGTTATTTGGCGATGCCAGTCAGAGTGCGAGCGGGCCCTTCGAGAATGAGTGCTGTCGCTGTCGTGCTAGTAATAGAAAGAAGGAGTTTTGCTAGTATGACTCGAAGTGCGGGATGGATACTGAGGGAACAGAAGAGCGACGAGTACATAGCCATAGATGACAGCGAGCGGGGCGAAGAGGAGGAGGCAGTCGAGCAGAGAGGGACGCGCTGGGACAATGGAAGAGGGAGTGTATTTGCGGGTGTTTGCAAATCAGCTACTGGAAGTTGCGTGCCACAGCTGCGTGATATATCAAGCAAGGGGTATCCCCAGCACGCTTAGCTTCATATTCCTGTTCCTCCTCTCTCCTTCTCTTCGCCCACTCCCCGTCCCATTTCTAGCCCTTACTTTCTTCCCGTGTAAGCACCGCCCAGATGGCCGCTCGAGTACGTCTCCCCCGCACCCCATCCCCACTCCAAACTTACGGAATATAGTCCCAGGCTCAGTTTTTGAGGGAGTACAAGCTCGTCGTCGTCGGCGGAGGAGGTGCGCTCTCTCGCTCCTTAGCTATCGCGTATTTGACCCAATGCGCGTCTCGCAGGCGTCGGCAAGTCCGCGCTGACCATCCAGTTCATCCAGAGCCACTTCGTGGACGAGTACGACCCCACCATTGAGGGTGAGCCACTCGAGTACGCGCGCGTTCGTGACAGTGTCTGATTTATTACGCGCCTGTTAGACTCGTACCGCAAGCAGTGCGTGATCGACGAGGAGGTTGCACTCCTTGATGTGCTCGACACGGCTGGACAGGAGGAATACGGGTAAGTCTCGCCTACCTTTCCCGCTGCATCCCCATCCGCGCGCTTTCCTCTCCTCCTATCCAAATTCCATCCGCAATGAAGTGGGCGGAGCCATTCACCTCGTGTCGCCCCCCTGTCCCACTTCATTTCGCGCAGTCCCTGTTCTCCATTCCCCCGCATTCATTCTTCATAAGTCCATTCGGGAGCCTAATTCCACCCCCCAGGGCTATGCGGGAGCAGTACATGCGGACCGGCGAAGGCTTCCTTCTCGTGTACTCCATCACCTCCCGCAACTCCTTCGAGGAAATCAGCACCTTCCATCAGCAGATCCTGCGTGTCAAGGACCAGGACTCGTTCCCCGTCATCGTGGTAGCGAACAAGTGCGATTTGGAGTACGAACGCCAGGTGGGCATGAATGGTATGTCTACCTCCTTATATTCTACTCGTCTTTCTTTACTTACATCCCACAGAGGGCCGTGATCTCGCAAAGCACTTCGGGTGCAAATTCATCGAGACCTCGGCGAAGCAG
>JASFDH010000189.1:0-31859 GCA_036937195.1 Nidularia pulvinata | reverse complement strand
AGGACTAGGATAGTGGGTGGCACAGCACATAAGCTGAAGCCAACATCCTACATTGTCTAGCATCTCTAGGTATCATAAGACTTGCTCTTCAGCTGTATTGTCCTATTTGTCCGGCCATGTTCGGGTCTTGACATCCATTCTGACTCTCTATCCTTGGTAGTGCCTGAATGAATTTCTGGAGATATATCCAGAGTCTCCAGTATTTCTCCCTGGCCCTATCATATACTTTATCTGCCTGGAACCTCTGATTTTACCCTGGAAATGAGTTTGTGACATATTTTCATTATGCAATTGTTCAGTAAAACCCTTCTCATGTGTAAGTATTTTTCACTCTTTGTCTATTACTGGTTACTTATTCTATATATGTTATGAATTTATTCTCCCTATATCCATCAGATAGAGGTAAATGTACATTTTTATTTTATCTGCTATTTATTCCCTCTAAATCCGGCAGATTTAGAAGCCAGTGTCCGCGGTGAGGAACATCCATACTGTATCGCACATCCATGTGCAACCATCCGTCACGACATCCTCACGTAATCACAATCTTATCTTATCTCCCACCACTAATTCTGACTCGTCTCGATCAGGCCACTGATCATATTTCTTCCTGATCAACAAGTTGTCCCCAACCCGCCGTACTGGCATCTCCTCCTCTTCCTTTATTCTGCTCTTGTACTGACTCCCCACAGCATTGGGTCGTATCGCTGAGCGCTATTCTGTTCGCGTGCACCCATACTCACAACGAAAAAGGCTTACAAAAGGCAGTTCGCATAATTTATACAACCTATCCAATCGTTAGACTCTCTGGAACACACATGGCCGCCCCCATCCCTCCACACGCTCCAGACCTCACTGCGATGATCGAGCAGGAGATCTACACGGTCCCCTCGTTCACGCTCGAGTGCGGCGCCGTGCTCACCCAGGTGCCTGTCGCGTACAAAACCTGGGGCACACTCAATGCCACACGGGACAACGTGATGATCATCTGCCATGCCTTCACGGGGAGCGCAGACGTCGAGGACTGGTGAGTGCCCAAGCAAATCTGCACAGACGAGCTCCTACTCACTCTGCTCGCCCACTCTAGGTGGGGCCCTCTCATGGGCCGGAACAAGGCCTTCGACCCTACGCGCTTCTTCATCTTCTGCG
This sequence comes from Nidularia pulvinata, assembly GCA_036937195.1. NCBI lineage: Eukaryota > Fungi > Basidiomycota > Agaricomycetes > Agaricales > Nidulariaceae > Nidularia > Nidularia pulvinata. The sequence continues at coordinate 30,710 of JASFDH010000189.1, read as the reverse complement.
CCAACGTCCTCGGCTCGCCCTACGGCTCCGCCTCCCCCATCACCTCCAACCCCCTCACCTCCCGCCCATACGGCCCCGAATTCCCCCCCACCACCATCCGCGACGACGTGCGCATCCACAAGCTCGTCCTTGACCACCTCCAGATCGCCTCCGTCGCGGTGGTGGTTGGGGGCAGCATGGGCGGCATGGCCGTGCTCGAGTGGCCTTTATGCACGCCTGAGGGGTATATTAGGAACATTGTCCCAATAGCTACTAGTGCGAGACACTCGGCGTGGTGCATCTCATGGGGCGAGGCGCAACGGCAGAGCATCTACAGCGATCCTGCATATCGGGATGGGTTTTACTATGAATTTGGGGAGGGGCGGCAGCCGGCGAGTGGGCTGGCGGCCGCGAGGATGAGCGCGTTGTTGACGTATAGAAGCCGGGATTCGTTTGAGAAGCGGTTTGGAAGGACTGCGCAGGTGCAGAGAGGGACGGGGGCAGGAAGTGGGAATGTGGGGGTGATGACGCCCCCCGACAGCCCAAAGACGGGCACGAGAGGCGTGGATGCGCTCGCGGCGCACAATGACGGGCACCGTGGAGCAAAGCCACGCTCTTCCGCCTCTTCTCCCGCCCTATCCCCCGTCCCGTCCTTTTCTACTCCTTCCTCCACAGCACCCGAAACCCCCAACCCTGCCTCTCCCCCGCCCCCCATCTTCTCCGCGCAGTCCTACCTCCGCTACCAAGGGGACAAATTCACCTCCCGTTTTGATGCCAACTGCTATATCCACATCACGCGCAAGCTCGATACGCACGACGTCTCGCGGGGGCGTGCCACTTCTTCAGACCCTAACCTCAATACAGACGAGGACTCCCTCCCGCACACCCTGCATCTCCTCCCCCCTGCCCTCATAATCAGCATCGCTTCCGACGGGCTCTTCACCCCCGCTGAGCAGCTGCTCCTCTCCCTGCACATCCCAGAGTCCGAATTGGTGACTATCCCGAGTCCGGACGGCCACGATGGGTTCCTATTGGAATTCGAGGCGATGAATAGGTGTATTTTACGGTGGTTGAGAAGGCGGGTGGGGGAGTATTATACCGGGGAAGGGGAGGGGGAGGAAGGGGGACAAGAAGGAGGATTTGAGGTGAAGAAGACGAGCGTGTTTGGGGAGGCGGAGAAGGACTTAACCCATTGGTAATTGAGTGGGGTAGATTGATGGAGACTTAGAAGGATTTGGTAGAGAATTACTTATTCCTTCACTTGACGGAAAAGATTTTTGTTTATACTCCAGCAGAATATGTAAATAAATATCATACCGCTCTACACCCCAAACCCATACTTCCGCCTCGCCCGCCCCTCCACAAACCCCGGCCAAATCCAATATAACGCATGCGCAATCCTCATCCACCCAGGCAACCACACCGTCCTCTCCCCCTGATCCACCGCCCTTACACACCGCCTTGCTACATCCTCCCTCTTCAACCCCGTCTTATTCGTGTCCCCCTCCCTCGCCGCCCCGCCGTCCACAGCCGACGCGCGGAAGTCACCCTCGACGGTGTAGGGTATGGCAAGGGTGAATTGGACGAGGGGGTGTTCGGTGGAGAGGGACTGGTAGAGCGTGAGGGAGGCGGATTTGGTGGAGGCGTAGAGGGTGCGCGTGGGTGGGGGCGTGAGGGCGGCGAGGGAGGAGAGGAGGAGGAGGGAGGGTGTGGGGGAGGTGTTTTGGAGGAGGGGGATCTGGAGAGGCGACGCGTGTCAGTTATCAGTTACGTGAAGAGAGATAGAGTGAGGCGCACGAAGGTGACTGCAGCGACTAAAGGCCCCACGTAGTTCCCCCGCAGCGCGGCGACCGCTACGTCCACTGTGTGTTGGATGCCTTCCGCCGTTGCTTGCATACCAGGGGCGGAGTGCGAGTCGACACCGGCGACTTCGAGGAGAGGCCGTAGAGCCGAAACGCCTGCAGCGACGATTAAGGTATCGAGGCCTTGCCATTCTGGTTCAGACACATGTTTTAGTTATTAGAGAACGGGAGGAGGAAGAAGGAACGTACCCCGCTCCAACGTCTCACGCAACTCAACCATCTCATGCACGTCTGCGAAATCGGCCGCCACGCCTATTATTTTCCCCTCTTCTCCCAAAGCCTGACACTCCTCAACAACCTCCTTAACCAACCCTTCTCTCCGTCCCACGACACACACCCGCGCTCCCCTCCGTGCATAAATCCCCGCGATGGCGCGCCCGATGCCGGATGAGCCACCAAGGATGAGCACGCGCTCGTTCTTTGGGGGGAGCTTTTGGGGTCTTTTCGGATGGGAAGGGAAGAGGAAGTAGAGAGAGAGGAGGGAGAGGAGGGCGGGGGTGAAGAGGGTGCGAGAGAGGAGGGAGGGGGGAAGGAGGGAGTGGAGGCGGTCCAAGAGGGACATTGGTGTAAGGTGGAGTGGTCCAGTTAGATGAGGGGTGTCAGATGGTTGGTTATATATGCATGTGCTAGCAGTGAATGGTGGTATCAATGTTAGTAGTAAGACGCAATATACGACGCGCTGTGTTGAAGCAAAGAATTTGATAGGAGCCTGATTGAGGCTTTGTAGAGGACCGTCACCGGGCCGGGCACCACCACCACGCCGCTCAGTCTCTGTATGGAATATAGCTTGAAACTCGCTACTATCCAAACCTCAAAATATTTTATCCCTACTTCATCCTGCCCAGGGGCTGGGTCTTCTCAAATGATATTCATATGAGTGCCATTGTATTTTGATCTGATTTCAATATTAAAGAACATGCTATTATTTCATGGAGTTTTTAGTTTTAGAACGCACAGCGATCTAAACATCCCTAGTGTACTGGTATATAATCGGAAGCAACAAAAAAGCAATTTCACCTCGTCAAAGGTCGATTTTAGCTACATAAAAATACCGATACCAATTCTCTATCTTCGCATGTCCAAATGCTTGAACTGATTGTCATGAACAGATGGTACATACACCTCAAATAGGTTCCAAAAATTGCTGAAAGCCGAAGCTAGCAGACGGGTTTGGACGTGTAGTTTGCAAGAAGCAAAAGATTGTGCCTCAGTAATAACTTCATTGGCAGCAGTACATGCCCAAGCACAAGGGATGGGGAGGTAATTTTTTTTGGAGGCATATGTCTACTAAAAATTATCAAACTCCAGAGCGAAGTGGAAGTGAAATGGCAGTTCAAGATTTCAAAACGCTACATAGCTTTCAATCTGGCACTAGCAGTTCGTCAAGCTATATTTATCGTATTTCAAGCTTCACAGAAGTCATGATAGGTTTGACAGCCCAAACATGTGAATCATTGTCTGTCTCACCACGACAATTGGTATCTCTGCATTGAATCAACTTTATAATATTCATTCCAACTAGTGAACTGTGGTGAACCATAATTTAAGAAATGTCATTAATAAGAATACTACAGCATCGCTCATAAGTATTTAACTGTGAACTGCAGTGCCGGTATGCTATATTTGAGTATTTCACCAGTGAATTGAACTCGTTTCAAATGAGCCATCAGGTCTTATCAAAATATTGGGGATGCATCATGGTCCGTAAGAGAAATTTTGGAATGGCTAGCAAGGAAAGGAAGGAACTCTGTGGAAAAAAATCTCAAAATGCTAGACATTCAGAAGGGAGGATTTTACATGCACAAAGCATTTGAAGGTGTAAAGCAATCCCAACCAAAATCGTCGAAAGATGGTCACAGTTCGATGTTTGACAGGAAAGAGCTATGGAAGTCACCGAGAATGCTAGAGCCTCCGAAATAAGCACCAGCAAATAAGCTAACGAAATTCAAATATGTTCCTACACCTCCATGGCCTCGCCATGATATTGCCTCTTTGCTGCATACAGGCAACTTCATCTTCAGCATTTGTTTGCATATCTTTCTTGGGCCAGCTATATTGGAACCTTGACCCTGCGGAGAACCATGCAGAAGCTCACCGTTCATGATCACCATAGGCAGATCAACTATGTTTCTTGAAGAATTCCTGGTACCGCGAACTGCCACGTATTGCATTTCATTGAGCCTGGAACTTTTTCTCGCGGATTTTCTATTTAAAGCTTCCAAAGACCCTCTTGTATGTTCTCCTGGGATGCACATTAATGCTCTTGCTGTGTGGGTGTGCGAGACTCGGAGTTGCAAGGCGGATAGCGGAAGTACACAGATGCACACATGTTCGACAGTATACAGAGACGGGTGAGCCACTTATTTATTTAACTTATTTCAATACTTTACTTATGGCACCTAATCTTCCCCATTCTTATCTAGTTATTATTTTTCTACAGCTATCACTGCACCAAATGTTCAACATTGCATATCAGCTTCTGTTATACTGTGAGCAACCAATATCCTAAAGCATGAATAACACTTTACCTTTAAATCAAAATCACAAGTCATTGTACAAATTCACCATATAATAGTGGAATGCAGAGTTAACGTCGCGGCCACTAAAATCGGCCGTGACAACTTGTCCGCTAAATCCCACGATACGGAAAATCTGCAATACTTGCTTTCTGTATCAGTTTCTGTAGCCGCAGCATAGCGATAGCACAATGCCATTGAGTCGGAGTCTGAATTGAGAAAGGCTTGCCTGCTGTTAGTAGCTTTGCATTATACCCCATATATTCACCTAGTTTCTACATGTTGGAAGTCAATCTGGCATATCCAGGAAGTTGCTACTAGAACAAGGATAATTTGGAGTTAATAATATTGTTGGTAATTGTCTTAGCAAGCATTGACTCAGTAGTTATATTCTGTAGCTATCTAGAATACTGTAGAAAACTTCTGTTGATGACAAGCTTTGATAACTGAATAAGAGACATGGCATGTATCCCCCAGCCACTCAAAGCACTATTACTGTTCGTGTCCGAGTTTGTATTCCAACCTGAGCCTATGCTGTCTGTGTCGTGTACACTTGCACCTTCCTGTGCTTCGATAATCACTGAGAGGATATAGGCCTCCAGCAATGCATTTGCATGCCTCTGCTTGTTGCTTAGATGAGGCATTGTGCAGGTCAGATAGAGGATGCTCGATAATGTGGAGAAACTGGAGAGAAACAGAGCAAACACACGATCTCTGAGGCTGCATGCTATCATTGATTAAACGGCACGCCGTAGCCATCAGGAATTTGAAACTCAGTTTGGTGTACATAGTCTGTAGTGAAGCTGGCCGTAGCGAAGGTTCTAGCGAGGGTATTTACCTGTCGGAGTTGTATCACCAAGGAAAGTTGTAACGGACTTAAAAATAGTGTTGCGTTGCGGCCGCGACGTCAACTCTGCATTTCACTATTCTTATAAAAAAAATGCACCATGAAGTTGGTGTGCGGATTAAACGGGCCGCGAGAATGTCGATAATCCAGTAGGGCTAAATGAGACACCTCAGCGTCACGAAGAATTACGATCGTCCAAAGTGACGCACCTTTCCAAGCTGTTCTCTTTTCTGCTCTTTGTTCTTTCTTGCATGAGGATCTGTTCGTCGACAGAGGTTTCTTCTTCACATCCTTCGCCTTTAGTTTCGCAGTCTATTTTGTAGTAGTCTTGGTAGATTTCTTAGCCCCAGGTTTCTTGCTTGAAATCTACGTCTCAGCCGCAGATTTGCAGATGAGTTCCAATGAACAGTGGTCAAACGTGTGCCGTGCTTGCCTCGGCTGGAGGGCTATGCCATATTTCCATGAGCAACGGCTCTTGAAACCGACTGTAAAAGCTTGAAGACTGGATGAGTTGCACGTAATATGCACATGCTAGAAAAAAGAAGCGTTGGTGCTCGTTGCTGTAAGGAATTGCCAAATTGTTAGGCCAATCATAGTGCTCCTGTCATAGTGCATGATGCGTAACAGGACGCGTCCCTGGTTTGAGTTTGGTGAGAACCTGGCCACGTGACTCGCTAGGGGGGTCGGCTTTGAAGCGTAATAGGATTCTGCAACTTTCCGAGTCCGTGAACCATAATACTACTTTTCATATTCCTAATTCCATCTCAAGCACTGCTTTTCACTGGCAGGGTTTCTGCTGGGAGCGAATATCCCGAACTGCTGCCACCGATTGTGACCACTTATTCGATAGCTTTAAGTTATGAACTACGTGCGCACATCGGTGTCGAGTTTATTTGATGCCAGTGGCCCTCTCGGGCTCCTGAATCCTCCAACTCCCCATGAGGTCAAGTAATCGACATATTATTGGGTAATACATTTATGTAGTGAAGAATTTATAACTGATGATATTCGATATAGAAAACGTAGTAGAGCGATATCGATGGTGATAATAGTTGGAAATGAAGGAAGGCATTTAAACAAAGAGCAATACCAGTAATTCCGAAAAGTTTGAAGCCGGATACTGAACAATAAATGTGTTCAGATCCAAATAGCTCAAGTTCGAGCACTTCTAATTCCCTACGCTATTGCTCATCCAACACACCATTGTAGCCGCAGACCCACCGCCAAGGTTCTCAGTCGGCTTCTTATCAACTGGTTCGATATGAGAACGGGCTCTTCCGCAATGGACTTCGTGGATGTAGGTGATGTGCATCATCGAGGCTCAGCCGTACGGGGGACATCTGCTATTTATGTGATCGGAAGGAGGAGATCGCAACGAGGAGAGGGAGGGGGAGGGCTCGGACTTGATCATCTGCGCTTGTGTCCGAGGAGGAGTCGCACCTGAATATCCATGCAAGGTGCGTTGAGGACCAAGTAGATCACCAAAGGAGATTTCCCCATTCTAGGATACACCGTCGTCCTGTAGGACTTCTGCGAGGACATTATCAAGACCCAACTTGCTGTGATCGCGGAGACGACGCCTCGGTCGATGGAAGGTTAGACAACTGAAGCGGTTAGCACAAAATCTTGCGCCCCATTAAGTAGGTGAAGAGCTCGCATACAAGATCGCTCTTGTGTATCTTTTTTCCCAACCAACACGGGCAAACTGAGACTCTATGAAGGCGGTCGCGACGCGACGCGCCCAAGTACTGCAAACCGCTCGCTAACAAAGCAGGTCTATTCAAAGATCTATTCAAATTTGATAGAAGACCTCGTATTCCTTCTCCATGTATCCATTTACAGTGAAAAAATTCCTCATAATAATGAGGACACAAAGCATGCTACAGTCTTCTATTAATATTGTACAAATCGGAGCTATTCCGAGTTTAACACGCATTAAATAATTATGGTATGGAAATTTCAACTATTCTGATTAAAGCTGGCAAGTCCTCTCATATTAAACTATTCAGTAGAAAGAATCAGAGCCTCCGCTTCCTTTGAACGAGGTGTAATAGAACACTGGAAAGGCATGGGATGCCTATAAAGGAGTGCAATATTATTAAACATGATAAGCTTGCCATATGAGCAACAGGGAGAGGACCCACTGGACCATGGACGAATAATATTCTTGTGACGGTTCGATGACATTGCCATTATCGTCGATTGCCTTCCTGATATTGAAAGTACACAGGATTGACGCTGCAGCAATCCACAAAGTAGATACGGTCATATGTTTGCCTGGGCATACTCTGGACCAAAAATATGTTCAGCCGCATTTTCAGAACATAAAAGTACGGCTGACCTTCGACCAAAGCCAAATGCAGCAGCAGGGTCTCGTACCTCTGGATCCAATTTCCCATTTTTCAGGAACCTTTCGGGTTTGAAGGTCAGCGGATCAGGGTAGTCATTTTTGTCGTGAAGCATGGCCCTTTTGACATATACTTGAGTGTCGCAGAAATTACGACAGATGTACAAACCTACCACACATTGCCAACAACCATGGATCCTGCAGGAATGTGGTATCCGTTATATTCGTCGTCCGCGATAACATAATGAGGAATCGCTGTCGAAATTGAGGAAGATTCAGTACAGATATTGGATGTACTGATCCTGAAGTAATTTTTGAAAGTGCATACCTAGTGGCGTGACTGCTTGCCAACTACACAAGACAAAAATCAAGAAATCAAATTTTTTGAAGTAATGAAAGTCTTCACCGTAAAACCTCTTTAATGATGGCGTTCAGGTATGGGAGAGAATGCTCGTGGCTGAAATCCGGCAACACGCCTTTCCCAACTACACGATCTATTTCTTCTTGCGCTTTAGCCTGAATTTCTGGATTACAAACCATAGTTAATATGAATGTATTCATGGCCGATACAGTTGTATCAGATCCGCCTGTACAATCCTCGTGGTCAGCAAATCTATCGCAAATGAAAAAATAATCCCACTTACCAACGAAGAAATTTCCGGCTGTTTCTTTGATGACCTGTGTCTTACGAGCACTCTCTTTACTATTATCCAAATTTTCAAGACACGCAGAAATAAAAGATGGGGCTGCAATGCCCTCCACCTAAACTATGACGTTAGCTTTGAACTTCGCAACAAGTGTAAAATTCGCAATAGCGCACGATTTGTCGCCGGGCCTCGGCAAACGGCACTTCGAGCAGCTTTGTAGTCCATTCATTCCACACTTTCGCCTTGCGCTTGAACTCAGCACCTGGAAGGAAAGAAGGCACGTATTTCAAGAACGGTAGGGACTCCACCAAAAATGCGCCGGGTAGGCAAGAAGACGCCAGCCCAATGAGGGCTTGTTCGGCGATTTCAATGTAAGGATCGTTGTCGGGTTGCACTTCGATACCGTATGTGATGGCAATTGTAACTGCTCCGATCATGCTATAAAAATGCTTTAACTTCCGTTGTTAAATGTACCAGGACCAGAAGGACACTCACTGGCGTAAATGATCCATAAATTTCTCTGGCGATTCTACAAGACGCCGGAGCATCTTATGGGTATATTTGAGCTCACGAGGCTGGTGACTCATCGTGTCCAGCGGGTGAAAATATCGTTGGAAAAGACGGCGCCGTTCCTTCCATGCCTCGCCATAAGCCATAAAACCGAACAACCACCCCCACCCTGACCTACCCAAAACATTAGTCGAGATTTATAGTAAAAATATTTAAAGCTTACAATTCATTGACCATAATGGAATGAACACTAGAAAGCATATGCTTGAGCCACGACCAGAATACGAAATGCACAAACAAACCGACTAGAATACAAAGCAGATCTTTTCTCGAAAAGATCAGTAGCTACTTTCTGCGAGTTCACAATAATGATGGAGGTTCCCGCTGCATTGATATGTAAGATATCCGAGTCTGTTTCGGTGTAAAGTTAATTTCCTTTAGCATTTACTGTGGAGGAAATGCACTAACTATACACTTCACTCCAACGCGCATAAGTCTCCCATTCGAAGCTTGTAGGTAACTGTAACAAATTTCCTATAATGGGCCATTTCTTAGGGCCGGGTGGTAATGGCAGACGGGAGCTCTGGCGCTGTTGGAGATAATTTTTTGGCCCAGGTGATGAGGAAAAACGGGACCTTCGACGTTGGTGGCGGATATAAGCTAGTCCAGCCATACCCAGCGCAAAGATATAAAGAAGAAATGCTTGAGAAAACATCCTACCAAAATCAGGGGGAGAGAGGAAGATGAGAGGAGGAGGAAGGATTGAGCACTGTGGAAGGCTCATGCACTGCCTTTATAACATGTGGGCAGGCATCTGGTACCTAGTGAAGGCATACCTAGGGAAGAATGAGATAGACCACGGTTTACTCCGGCGGCTTTCTTCATCATGATTCATTCCTTGAATTTCAGTGGATAAGCGGACATTGAGAGCAGCAGATCAAGACACGAGCATCAAGGGATCTACCCCTGCTCACTGGGTAAACATAGATGCTTCAAAGGGTCCCTTTGGAAGTTTCTATACGAGAACATCATGATAAGGGTCATTATCCACTCTATCACAATATCGCATGCACAGAGCGGTGAGTCATGGGTGTATCGGCTGGCGTTTCTCTGCAATGAGATTTGTTCGGATAGACAGCTTCATAGAGGAAAGCACATACTTTAGCTAGGGTTTCGGTGCTCTATGATAAATGTGACCAGCCCGAAGCAAGATTAGCGGACCCAGTGATCCATGGCCTTTAAAGAGGACATGCGTGCAATCTTCCTTTGCTCTCCTGTAATTTCTTGAGGAGGAAGAAGCCATTACTGGCTAACGACCCTGTAGATGATGAATCGATGATCTATCACTCTTCCATCATCATCACGAGCCTCCTTAGCCGCCGGCCCCACTTCATGAACCGCCGGTGCTATTTTTTGAACCGCCGGCCCTGCAAGTGGCCATGAGCGGTGATAAGTCTGCGATAAATTTACGCCAGCGGTGTGATGTACAGATTAACATTGAAGGTTCTGGAAAATGCAGGGATTCCTGGAGACATTATGACGACATAAGCTGGTCAGCGAGGGTTTCCAGGCCACTGAAACTTCGGACACACACTAATAAAGTATAAACTGAGTATGAAGCTTTGGACAACCAACACCACCCATCTCTGCCATCGTGATAATGTAATCGACCTCGAGTCGAGCAGCGTGGTTCACAGCAGCATGACAAGTAAGTATATGCGTAACACCTGGTAAAAGATTCGGGCACGATGCCATACGCCTTTCGCCCGAAACGCACACAGACGATGTAATTCAGTCTCAAAGCCGAGGTGGGTTGGGAATATCGTGTGGTCAAACAGTGCTATTTGCCATCCGGTGTTAATTTTAGGGTGATTGTCAACCGAAATGAACCATTCGTGCCGACAAAGTAACTTCTTGAAGTGGACCGAGGTGTATACTGTAGTGAGTGCTATAAAGCGGGGATGATTGCAGTGAGGCTATACGTAACGATATGACTGTTGAAGGTAACCAGCAAGTTGTAAACCTGTGAGTCTGCAAATCGGTTGTTTACGCGTTGTTATTTTCCGTGGCTTCCCTTTGTGGAAAGTGTACCAGGTTGGGGCCTTAGATCAATGACATTCGAACCTTGAAGTCAGGCCCCAGGAAGCGTCTAAAAGTGGGGGTTAAATGTACCTTGTGAATTTGGCTTAGTAGAGCATCATCTCGTGCTTAAATAAAACCCAGGAACCTCTATTGGATGCCGTATTACAACTAGTAGATAGTACTAGACAATGGATAGTAGATCAGTACTCCATCGACGTGAGAAAGCGACCTGTGCATATCTGGTATCGATTACAATGGTATTAAGGATGGTTGATGTTTTACATAAATACGAGAGAAATGAATGAGCAATGGAAGAACAACATGCATAGCCAGCCCATGTTGTTCTTTTAAGAGTAGGGAGTGATCTTGAGCACAACGCGCGACTCGCCTTGGCAGAGCTATTAGAATATCATCTTATCAGTTCCATCGTTTCATATTTCGAAGTTCAAGTTAGTTACCTTGGTCTCTCCAATAGCGGCGCGGTATGCCTTACGGAAACTCTTCCATGGCTCGGATTGGGAATACCTACGATAGCAAAATAATCAGGAAGAGCAATCAAAATGACAAAAAAATAAAGTGCTTACGCATGAATGCCAACATCATCTTCATCATTCACCAGGGATTGCAAACTGAGAACGAAATCAGACCAAAGGGCGTGACCGTTATCTATAGTCTCGGCTCCCTTCCTCAACCCTGGCCAAGCTTCCCGGAGGATGCGACGGGCACGGCCAACCCAAGGCAGCTCCCCATCGTGGGGAATAGATGCAACCGTGAGGGCAGCCTGCTCATCGCAAAGGATCGCCTGAATTTCATCCTCGTTTTTCTCATAGAGTGCTTGGTAGAGGGGTTCGCGAATCGCAGCCTCGGCGTCGCTGAGGGAGCCCTCGAAATACATCTGATCAAGACGAGCGAGCAAGTGGACACCGCGACCACGAACAGAGTTGGCAGCATTGTCACGGGCGACAGTGATTTTGTCAATGTGCTCCTCGGTGTAAGGGCCGTGCATACCTAGCAAGAGTTCAGATCAAGATCACATGCCAAATATAATATGCTCACCTGACACGCTGTCCATGTATCGCAGAATCTGAGCACCTCCAATACCAATACCATCAACACCGGAAAGAACAGCATCTTGAATGTTGTGGAACTTGAAGCCAGCAGACATGTAAGTGGTAAGACCGACTGAGTGAGCCCGGTGAACAAGCTCAAGGGCATTTTGGAATCCGAGCTGCAGAATAATGCCTAGGAGGTACGAATGAGTTACTGAGCCTAGTAATGAAACAGAGGGGCTGACATTGAGAAGGGTATGAGTCAGCAGCACCGTCCCAGGTCACCTTGTCGAAATGACCAAGAGCAGCGAGCTCGATACCCCGGCGACCAATGTCCATTTGGTCTTTGAGGAGGCGGGGAGTACCATCCTCATGGGGGTTAAGATCATCAATGATTGGGTGGTTAAGGTTGAATGCAGCAGAGCTAAAACACTATTAGCTTCTGGATAGGAGCTAAGCGGAAGATACTCACAAGTACTGCCTGTGGTTGCGGAGAGCGTGGCCAGCGAGGGCACGCATGTAAGCGACCATCTGGGAGGTCTTCAAGCCATCCATGGCGACTTTGCACTCAGCGGCACCGAGCTGAAAGGCACCGGTTGCAGCAGCGGAAGTAGTATTAACGACCTTGATGAAGTCGTGGCCGAACTCTCCGCTGTCCTTCAAAGCACGGCCGACGAAGTAGGTATTGGGCGCATCGCTTCCGGTATGCAAACGAGTGCGAGCAAAATCGAGAATAGAGGGGATGCGGTAGGATTCGATGGACTCGCGAGAGAGGTTCTGAGGACGCTCGAGATCTATACAAAGGAACGATAAGACAATATTGCTAGCGTCCAGTGTACGAAACCGAATACTTACGCTCAACGTGCACGATGGCACCGCGCATCCAGCGAGTTTTGCGGGTAGTACCGAAGACATGGCCATCACCAGGGTCAGTCAAACTGACGTATGTCTGGGTGTCACGCCTAAACCCAACGGTCCCTAGGAAGCGGGCTTCCAGAGGGTTGAAGGGGTTCTGACCCTGATGCAGGAGGTGGTACCCGATGTGGAAGGCCTAAAGTTAAATTTGGTGATTAAGAATTAACTATGATGGGGCATAGAGGGGACTCACAATGAAATCAACGAACGAAGGATCACGGCGCTCAGATCGGAGGGCAGCTGCCACTTGGGTCGTTGCTTTGAGGAAGTCATCGCCGTACTCGACCGGCCAACTAACCACCAGCCTTTCTGGGTGACGAGCAATCCTGAAGAAAAAGTGGGCAGCAGGAGCAGCCTGCTTGTGGCTGTTGCCGGAGGCTAGTTGCAGAGGCGCCAGGTGCGCCGATAGGATCTGGTCGGCTTGCGTCAGGTCGAGTTTGCCATTCAAGCCTTTAACAGGGGTGCCAGCGGGAGAGGAGCTCGAAGAAAGGGACAGGGGCGTGTAGCTGCGTCCGCCAAGGGCATCGAGTGCCTGAGCGTGCATGACTGAGACTTCGTCAAGGGCAGAGACAGTCTGCTTGATAGTTTTGGCAGCAAGCAGCCGCGTGACTGCAGTAGTAGCCATGTTGCGAAGTTCCTGGTGCTTCGGGTCGTCGAAGGTCTCGTTGATGACCTCCGTGAGCTTCTCCAAGAGCTCGTTATCGGCCACACGGGAAACTAGAAGTAAACCATATCAGCAAACCGTCACTGAATAACAAGAAAAATGTCGTACAGTAGGGGAGCTGCATTTTGCGGTCGAACTTAGAGCCACCATAGTATGCAACCTTCCATTCTGCGATAAGAAAACAATGGGTCGGTAAAATAAGGTGAATACGGATGTCGAAAACACATACTGGCAATGCGAAGGAGGAACAAAATGTTCTGAACGGCTACGAGAGCGACACTATGGAAGTTGCCTCCATGCAAGTTGTACTCGTGCGTAGAGAGAGATGTCCTGCGCGAGTGACCAGTTGCAGGCGCGCTTCTAAAAGGGGAAGACAAACCAGCAGAGATAGGAGGAGACTGCATTATTAAGCTGTAGTGAAGGAGGTGCGAATGTATGGAGAACTCGAACTGCAGAAGAAAGGGGTTGTGAGAACCACTTATATATATGAATTGTTGTTTCCACTGCGCTGTGGGGCCGAAGAGGAAATTAATTCAAACATGAGGCCGCAATAGGTCAGCGATGAAGCAGTGCATTGACATTATGGGTTTGAGATTGATCGTTGGAAAGACATAATCGTGTGCGCCTCTGACATCGACCGAGCCCGGAGTCAAATGTACGCACGTTGTTAGGATGGGATAAACCACGCAATGTAAGATGGACAAGAATCCAGGCAACATCTAAGCACATGCACAGCGGAGTGACAATGGCCTGACGAAATCCCCATAAACCGTGGCGAGAAAGGAGCAGAGACATCTTCTTCGGACCCTCTGGCAGATCATAGATGCTCCAAAATTGTTCCACCCGGATGGTGTCTTCGGTCGTTGAGAAATCCTAATCCACTTGACATCGCATAGCACTCTCGAGGTAATCTAAGGGAACCTTCCGAAACTGTCATTGCTGCCACCCCTGGGACCGGAGTGCCAACTATTTTGATAGGAATCCACGTTCCAAAGAATTTTAATAAGGCGCTATGACTGCACGGAGAAGTTGGTGGGTCGGACATGGAGAAACAGACATCGCGCCCTCCGATGATGCATCTCATCAGCTATTAGCTGACCATATCTGGATAGAAGGCTGCGCAGTTCTCGGCGCTTCCAGCGTTGTCCAAAAAAGTTTCCAAAAACTCTTTTCGAGTGCTTTCACCCTCCGTCGAGCGAGAGGCTATTGGTCCCCAGCGGAAGTAGGCTTTCAGGCAGGTGCCGGACCACATTGCTTGCGATGCCAAGCACCATGCAGGCAGCAATTAGTCGCCGACGACAGAATCGGCCAAGAGATCATCAGAGATAGCAACGAAGACACAAACGGGCGAGACAAGTGTCGAATTTGGAGCGGAATAGACGTTTACGGTTTACTCGTTGTAAGCGTTACTGTGTAACATTAACAGTTCGATGGTGTCGTGACATTGTCCTGATCCTTTCAAGGCGGGATTTGGTAATAATGTATTTGGATGGCGATGGTAAACACACCACAATACACACCGACGTAACGAAGTCGCGACTAATTGAGGTTATGTTGGGCCCAAACTTGGCCCGAACCCCAGACACAGTTTCCTCTGAAATACCCGCAGTATCACACCGGATTTCTATACGAAACAGATTCATAAAAAAACGCAAGATCTACTTGGATACAGGGGGAAAATACCACAATTAACGTCAACAGATTCGTGACTTTGACGTCGGCGACCCACTACTTAACTGCAGCGAAGACCGGGCAGAATGTCTCTTCCTAGTCTCTCTGCTCCATCTGCACCTGGACCCTCCACGCTCCAAATTCCCCCACTCCCAGTCCCTCAGCTCGAGTCACTCAAGTTCAAGGCTAACCAGATCATAGAATCCATCCAGGCGCTCCAGTGGACCATCGAGGCTGGGGGGAATCCCCATGCTATGCCTGCGTGGCCAGATATTCTCTCAAAATACAACGTACTCTTATCTCAAACCCACAACTTCTCCAACGCGCTAGTGAACCCTTTACCTGGTCAGACCGCGCGGATCGGCCAGGGCTCAGGTAACCAGAATGCAAACATCTACGAACGCATAGCCTTGCACCCCGGCATGGGCATGCCGGACTCACAGCTCGATGGGGAAGTCATACCCCTCCTTCGAAACCAGCAGACTACGGACGTGCTGAGGGTTGAGAACGAGACCGTGCGGCGCCTGGCAGAGCACATGAAAACGCGTGGATCGCTGGGCGTCCTCGGCGCTCCTCCGCCACCGAAACCCCAAGCTCACGCTGTGCATCTGAACGGATTCGGCGGTTCAGCTTTTCAGCAGAAAAAACCCGAATACGAAGACGTGCTAAGGGAATGTGCAGAGATTAGCGGTGCCCATGATCGGCGTGTCGATCGAGCAGTCCGGGCTGTGACAATGCTCCGGGAGAAGTTTGACTGGAAACAGCGCGTCGAGGTCGAAGTAGAAGAACCAGAGGAGCTAGAGTGGGATCCGAGACTGGGCCGGGCGCCGACGGAAGCACCTGTAGGGGATGCCAGGGAAGGTGATGACGGAGATGTAGGGATGGACTCTGGAGATGATGACGATGAAGGAAAGGGAGGCAGCAGTGATGAGGATGAGGTCAATGTTGAAGGTGCTCTGGTGGATTCTGGTGGCATGGAAGGACAGACACCTCTATCGAATGGCCTATTCTCGGAAATCTCTCCGACAGCTGACGGAAACGCTGACGGACCAAATCCTGGTATAACTACGAGTGCAACTGCAGGAGATGTACCTATGGACGGGATACAATGAATGATGCATCTATCGCTTCGTCATGTTTCCTACACCAACTTGGGATCCTATCTTTACTGCAACTACGTGACGCATCTTTCGATGGCACCGAAACCTCATTCACAACTCTCGGAACGGAACGAGAGTGAGCCGGCATTGAATACGCAGCCGTTACCTAGTGTCATCCACTGGGCGCATCGCAAGGTCAATTACTCAGCGATGGCATACATAGCGCCCAGGTAAGATATTTCGGGCACAGTCTTGTACGACATACCTTTCATATATAGACGAGAATATCACTTAAACGCAATCAAAGTGATATAATTGTACTTAGTCAATGATGAGAGTTTGCAACTCTATAAGTGTAATTTCTAGCCATTCGAGTTAATCGCCTAATTCCTCCGGCAGTTTCTGTCATGCTAGTGTTGTGAATACTGCTTCACGCATCCCTGCAGCGACTACACCCTGAGCCTCACTATTAGTCATCGACCACTCTGCGACACCCACCAGACACCGCGATATCCTGCGTGGGCATACTTCGACGGTTTGCCATTACCTCTGAAGAGCGCTGATTTCTGAGATTCATTCTACAATCATGTGTGTGGGAATGCGTGTAAAATTTTCACGCTGAATATCTGCAAGGAATGAAAGCAATCTCCGACCTTCCTGCTGCTAAATCTTTCATTGGCATTCGTATCATGCGAGTTCATGCACCGCTCCAACAGACGTGGCACTAAGCGGCGTAGCAGTCATCAAAACCCCGATTGCATGATAGCGAGTAAGGACAAAAGGGGCTATTGGAGAGTGACGAAGCATGCTCGTAGGGAGGAGCATCATTGTCCAGGGCAAGTTGTGTTGGTTGTTGTCGCGCGAACGACATCATCTTAGGACGGTAGATCCAGCGAGTGGCAGGATACGTGATCTTCAAAACATCATGGAACTGTGATGCCTCCGGAAGCACAACCAACGTCATGTCCTGGAATGCTCCTGGTTTTGCAAGATAACAGGACTGCATGAATACGACCATTAGACTCGATTCACCATTAAATTTTCGTTTATGATCTGCTGACCTTGATGAGTGCGATATAATACGACCACCAGCACTAGAGCATATTACAATGCGAGGACTCGTAATAGGCGAGTAGGAAAGAATAAGCACTATATTTCTTGGCAGGTACAGCTGCACGCAATTGCTATAATACCAAAGTGTCAGTGTCAATTTTTCGTCATGGCTGTCATATGTTCGGTACTCACGGGATACAAACGCCCGGAGCTCAATATGAAAGAAAGCTTACGTTTCCTGGACGTTACAACTTCCATAAGATGCACAAAAGAACGCTGGGAAAGTCCACGACATAGACAAAATCCTGATCAATAAGCTGCCTAAAGAGCAGCCCAGCCCGATAAGCACTGTTTCAACCCCAAAAGCGCGGCTGAAAGTGCAAAGTCATCAGCTTCTTTCTCAGTGACTTCCAGTAATGCACGTACAAGCGAAGCAACCACCTGACTGGAGGATCCCGATACCTACTCAGCTGAAAGTGCTTGCGACTATCGCGGGAATTGGAGGACCTAGGAAGATCTCGACCGTCAAGTCAGCCTGCAAAAATTCTCGCAATTGCAAATAGCTTCATCAGCTACGCTCAAAATTGTTCTTCACGAGTTAATGAACGTGCGCCTGCTCCATGGGACTCCATCGTGGCATCTTTTCGTTAAAGACACCTACCAGAAGCATCGATATTGGGTTTTTATTGCCACCTATCATAACTTCCTCGCCATGGCTGCAGTCCATTTGCAAGGATGGCCATGGAGAGGTTCTCCAGGCCTATCATATCGGCAGCATAGATAGCCTTCACTTCCCCATAAAGCCAGCACGCAATCGTTATCTATGAAGACAGCTTAACCACCGTTCGTCTCATGAAGGTTTTGAAACACGCGCCACCGACATACGCAGAATAACACAGATTTCAAGTAACCACGATCGTCGACGTGTGCCTGGCAATGAAGAATATTGGCTTCTTGTCATAGATCTATAATCCACCAGCCCATGGTTGTATCGCCATCCATGTCACCATCCCAGTTCACAATATTATGCACGGGGCGTACTGCGGTAAACGACTGCGCCTCTGGTAGAAGAACGAGCATCCATAACGCATAAAGTTACAACCTCAAGATGACTGACCAGAGCAGGGCGCACATTAGGATCGCATATCAAAAAAAAAGTCACAGATGAAGAACACAGAAGTGCCGATACCCGCTCATCGACCCTTGGGCTCTAAGAAGCAACCAGAAGATTCCCAAGCTGATGGGAGCATTAGAGGGCGTCATCAACGTCGGCGTCGTCGCACAATGATCGACATCAGCAATCGCCGGGCTGCGTGGGGGTGGCTCACACGACCTATGCAAACTGTCTGCTTCATGTTCCAATCTTTCGCCCGACACATGTGACAACTCTGGGTAGCAATGTCACATTCGATATGCTTGATAAGGGAGTCCAGGTTTGTCCTGCAGATGCAGACAAGTAAGCCACGGCTGTATGTGCAAAAATACAACGCATCAGCCCCACCTCGTTCTCCTATATAAATGTGGAAGCTTACTTAGATAAGGACGGAGCGAGCTTCCGACGACAATCTTCCGGGCGATGAAGACGCGTTGTGCAGCTGATAGCCTATCTGGGATGGAACTTACAAAGGTTCTAGCACGACACTGGACACATCCGGGCTGTGCGATTCAGCGGGCAATGACCTCCGAGTCACCTAACGGAATTATCAGGCATGCCGAAAAAATAACGACCGGTGGAGAGCGGATTTACAAGCCAATTCCAGACCATGTTATCGGACAAACATACCTACTTAAAATACTCCAGCACGAGCCTACTGCACCTCTGCTTACTACTGTGATGGTTCTCGCTGCACGTTTGTTCGAACCACTACTGGACATAGTGGCCGACGGGGAGCGATAAGGAGGAAGATTATAAGCCTTTCGGGTTGACACCATTCGCTAGGGCCTCAGGTAAGTCCGAAATAACGAAAAGGGAAAGTTGCGAAGAGTCTGCAGATATATAGATCTACCATGAAAGTAAGTAAATAATCGTAGTAGTAAGAGGAATATCTCATACTTTCGCGCCATGATTACTAGGAGCCCTCCCTGCCCTCAAATGACATGCGAATTTATAGTCTTACTGAGGGAGATCAGTGAGCTACCGTTTGACCGTAGACGGCAGCATCCATGGTGGCGCTCAACTACAGATCGGACGACTACGCCCGAACGGGTCGAGCAAAGGCGCTGAAGCGCTGACAGTCTGCAAATGGAAGTTTCAGGTATGTAACCAAGGAAATTTTTAGACAACTACCACTGACTCATGTTATTAAACGTTCTCATGTATACTCAGGTCCTTCAACATTACTCTCGGAAGATTCATTTCCATGCTCAAGGACTAAACCTGAAGCAATGCCCGGCAACCTCTCCCCGTGTGTGCCAAGACGCTGAAACGGGTTCCTCAGCCTCACCATAGACATCTTCTCAATTAGCGGAAATGACGGGATGAAGAGGCATCCTATGGAAGCGCTCGTTATCCTACTCACACGCTACTCGAGATCGCACCGTCAGACTATACCAGCAATGAAGAACATACAGCGTACTCGCGTAGGCAATCACATCGTATCAGGTTTTAGCTAGCTGCCTGGCTTGGTCCGGACGCTGTGGAATTGCTCTGGTGGTGCCACATAGTTGCACTGACATGCAATGTCTTGATTGGTCGAAGATCGTAGGACAACATAATGCACCGTAGAACTTGGCAGGGTGGCGGACCATACGCCGCGCACAGCAGACCATAGTAGCGAATCTCTCCAAAGAGTGAGGAAGCTAACTGATTGCAGACAGTAAGGGCTTGGAATAGAGTGAAAAAGAGTAGTGAACAACGTACGGGATGTTACATGTGATATGGATCATACATTGACTTGCGCATAGACCGGCAGTGGTTTCAATTGCTCCGCGTCTAAGGAGAGTGAAAGTGTGTCAGGCAATCGCAGAGCGGTGATATAGGCAAAGAGCGTTATTGTGGGGGTGGAATATAGTTCCCTGCTTAGTCTCTTCACGCCGAGCAATTCAGAATACAACGTCGTGATGACGCTCTCCGCGCTTCAAAAGGCATTGTACGTAGCTTCTACTTATGCATAAGCTCCAGTCAACCTATGCACATGCACAGCGCCGCAGTTGTCAGAACTAAACCTAGATCTGGATGGTTCAAACATGCTATTAAAAGTCCATCATGCGTGCATTCAACGAGAAGTTGGCGCATACAAATCTGGGCACGGGATTCAGAACCTCAAACTGGAGCAGAAGTTGAGAAGGGATGTACGGGAAGTAAAGACGGCGGCACATACACGGTGAAAGCACACATATTTCCTGCGCTGCCAGCTGTTCCTCCTCTCCGATCCCAAAACAAATTGGACTCGTTGTCAGTTATATATCGCACATTAAAACGTACCATCCACCAGCCAAACTCAAGTATTCATCCATAATACAACGAGCGAACTCCAGTGTTAAAAAAGAATTGAAATTCCATCTAGTACGGTACCAATAGCCTGTGGCCTAAACACCATCTAATGGAGCGACTCCTTAGCGATCTGCGCCGCGTAGGGGTTGCGCGGGTCGTTGCGCCATTCCGCAGCTATTCAAAACATGAGTTAGCGGCTTCCTAACCACAGGACACGAAGGGACATACAGCGGACACTGGAATCCTGGGCCTTCGACACGAGGTACATGGTGACAGTACCAGCGACCATGAAGGGCCAAAGGGGCTTAACGACCTGTATGAAGACAGAAACTCGTTAGTTGACATGCTTGTCTTACAGTAAAGAATAGCGAAGAAAAACACGAAGGTTGAACCAAAGGCCGAAGAAAAGCGACGTACGGGGGTGGGCCACTTGCGTAAACCGAGGAAGGCCATTAGATTTTATGAGAATGGACTATAGAGTAGTCAATTATGATGAGTGCTTGTGCGTAAATGGGCTGCGAAGCGGCATACTTACAGGGTGTGGTTGCTGTTAGGGATATTGAGGATTGGTCGGAGAAGACCGCTTCGGTTGATGAGCTGGAATTTGTATGTGTGGGAACATATTGCTACTTTCGCTGGCAGGTCTTGACTTTCCGCCGACGTGATACCCCAAGAAAGGGAATTCGGTCAGGTGATGTCGCGCTCGGTATCGTTTTCAATCTCCCCCTCACTTGACGCACTTCCTCTCCTTCACTGTTAGTGCCCACGAGCTTGCATCATATCCACCATGGGCCCCATCCTCTTCCGGACCACCTGGCTCATCTCCTTGAGCTGCCTTTTCTGCCTGCTCTCCTCCCGAAATTCTATCACTACGAATCCGATGTCCGATCCATATCGCGTACGAAGTGGGCTAAAATTTGCCTATTTAGGATCGGACATCTGAGCCTACCCCTGTCCTACCGAGATTGGCGCTTGCGCCGCTAGCAGTAGCTGAAGCGCCACGCGCGGCGGGAGGCAAATAAAACCAAACATCCAGTTTAGGATTTTAGAGTTAAAGTTGGGGCGGATCCTCAAAGTGATAACGAGCTCATCATGTATGTTGGACTCCGCTTTCCCCACTATGTGCCGCAACTGGCAAACCTAGACACTATTCAGACTCAGAGTTCCCAGTCAAATCATCTATACATCGACAACCGTCTTCGTCATTGCACTGCCGTGCACAATACCTATGATACTGCTCACCAATGCTGCATGCGCTTGGAGCGCGCTACGTCTGTTGATGATCCCTGTCGTTGCCGATTTCCAAGATCTCAAGTCAGACGCTATGTATTGAGTGGTGACTTGAAGACTGGGGTCGACGATCTGTCGGATGAAATCGAGATGACGCCCTACACTTGCATCTTTGGAGGATTCTCTGATGTCTACCGCGGAGAATGGACACCGGCAATGTATCCTGAGAGCACAGGATCAACATCAATTTCGGTGAGCCTTGGCAGTATGCTATATCCGTATCATATGTATGGAGATTTTGTCATAGGTAGCAATAAAGCTTCTTCGCGCGTTCACAAACGGAAAAGTAGACCTGGTCACGCTACGAAAGGTAGGTGGTCATCCAATACTTAGCATTCATAGAACACAATGCACTGAAACTCGTTGCTCTTGCCAGCGGCTCAACCGTGAAGTTAATGTATGGAAGCGCCTTTTCCATTCCAATATTGCGGAATTCTACGGCGTGACATTTCAATTAGCTGGAAGACCTGCATTAGTAATGCGCTGGTACAACAATGGCACTGTCCTTGAGTACATTGAAACTCGGCCATCGGTGGATAGGCTCGGATTAGTATGTTTCCTCTCAATCTTCTGCAAATAGTAATATTAAATACTTTACCAGGTCGTGGATATAGCGAGCGGTTTAGAATATCTTCATACTATAGATCCTCCAGTAGTCCACGGAGACTTGAAGGGCGTACGTTTACCTTTTTATCATTTTCTGACGTTTAATCACATTCTACGTATTGTTTTGCAGAGCAATATTCTAATCGCTGACAATGGTCGCTGTGTTATAACAGACTTTGGCCTTTCGAGGATTATGGATGAACTCGAGTTATTAACTGGAAACACAACATTTAGCTGTTCGCTTTCTGCTAGATGGCAGGCACCCGAAGTCATAAAGCAACTTTCCAATCCAGACGACGATAACTTACCCTTAATCCGCAATCTATCATCAGACATCTGGTCCTTTGCGTGTACCGCATACGAAGTCAGTTATCCAATTTCTAAACACGTAGAGAACTGTTTCTAAACATTATCGCAGCTGCTCACTGGAAACCTGCCATATCACCGTACTTTAAGCAATTTAAAAGTCATGGAAATTGTCAAAAGAAATATTTGCCCCGTAGCGGACACCGACATTAATCAAAATTATCACGGGTCTGATTCATGCATTCTTCTTCAGATCCTATTTGAATGCTGGGGCTTGAATGCTGATTGCCGTCCCACGGCTCAGCGATTGCGCTCTCGACTACAGGACATTTTTGAGGTTCGAGATGTCTGCCATCTGCATTGCTTGCAATAAGATAGGTAGTCTATATACTCGTCAATCTTTCCGTTCATAGGATAGGATTCATTCGTTAGTCCGTGCATGTTTTTGCATTGTCTCTATATTTCACTTATGTCTCATTTTTTGTTTGTCTTCTGAATTGGTCCTCGCTTCACTTACTCACTTGCTTTGCTTTTTACGGTTTATTATTTGTACAGTTATATGTAACGTCGCGTGTACTCACCAGATACAATTGGGATTTATCGCCTTTCGTATTAACGTGGTCTCCTGAATTTCTTGGTCTTCAAAGCATGTCATTCACGCCTTCATTCTTAAGTCTCAATTATCCAGGCGATTTCACCAACATATGAGTAATAACGATGATATCTGTTCTCCCTCAGCGACTTAGTAATCACACAAGTCGATCCCCTGATTATATGTGCGCAGTATGTCATTCAACAAGGAAATTGTCACGGAAATTTAAACTAAATTAAAGAAAGGCGGCACTTCGCGTTCAGAAAATGCTCGTGACATGTGTATATCAAGCATTATTCGCCTCTCCCGCCCTTAGTTTTCTCTCTGAAATCAACCTCATAGAGCTGATTTTATTTTCGTTATAGTGGTCGCTTTCCTGATCTTCGTAGGCCTTTCACTCGCAAACCATGGCGTATATATACTAATAGTATCGCTGATACATGAAGGTTCATCAAGCCCAAAGCATCCTCGAATATCAATTTACCCACTCAACTAGACTCATGATTTTTCATGCCTCAATGCAAGTTTCCCTTCCTTTCTCTTCATTGACAGTCACTTCTCGGCCTTCGTCCCCGCCGCTCCTCTTCCCACCAGCTCTCTTCTCTCAGACCTCTCTTCGCCAAGAACACAGAACCTGCAGTACTCGCACCTATCCAGAGGAAAAGTTGCCCAAGCACCCACCCAAACGCAAACTGGAGAGGAGACCCCCAGGTGACGGCAGCAGTGACACCACTGTACACGAGGGAAGAGAGCGTCCAGTAGATGGTGAGATGCTTCATTAGGCGTCGAAATGGTGGCGATACACGGTAGCTGCAGACCACAATCTCAGAACATACATACATAATTGAGGGAGAGAGAAGAATAACCGTTCATGAATGGCCCTTCTAAATTCCCGTCCGTGTTTAAAGTCAACAGCAGCCACATCTTCGATCGTGTAAAACACAGCAGGCTTCATCACTGCGCCTATCGGCTCCGAAGAGACACGGCAGGGGAGTTTAGGTGCCAGCAAGGAGAGGAAAAACACAAGGCCTACAGAGGCCACGAGCATCATAGTAGACATCAGGAAGAAATCACTGGGTAGTTCAGAAATGATGATAGGGAGAAGGTGGGAAGAAAACATACTAGAATGCAATGGCTGGCGCTATCGCCAACGGAAATGCAAACACAAAAATTGCGAACGTGTATGTCCACATTACGAAATCCAAGTGCCACCAGACATCGCTGCCAAGTGGACCATAGAAGCGTCGATAGCGAATCACTGCAATGCGCCGGTGAGTAACGAGTCCTGAGCGACACAATCACGGGAAAGCACGGACATCTATAGACCCTAAATGGCGCATCAAAGCAGGAAGACAGTCCTAGAGCAGCCGAAGAAATCCCAATAGCTCCTCTCGTAGTCATAGACGTAACTGCATCGTTCGAAGCAACACATCAGCTTCCGTCGGATGCGAATGAGAACTTAGGAGCACTCACAGTTCCGAAGCAAGTAAAATAGCAGACATGGTATAAGAACATTGCAAACAATGAGAAAGGCAATGTATGCCAGTACAGAGGACCAGCGAAAGGAGAAATGCAGGGCGGGGAGTATGTCCGTGTCCACCAACGACTCGCTCGGGCTCGCAGTAGTGGTGGTGGCGATGTCCTTTGTTTTGCATTGTTTTTCAGGGTAGGCATTAGCTTCAATCTGGCTTGGTATTGAGTTCACCGTCATGGTCGTTTTCTAAGGGAGTGTTTTGTATCTAGTCGTTGCTTGTCGTGGAAGGGGTATAAAATGCTGGGGTGGGGATAGTGGTGGAATAAAATGCGTTCTTTGTCCCTTGAACCGCCTGTGGGGACGTTGGGGCTCGACGCTGCGAGAGCTACTAAAAATAACATCAATGTGGCATGGTATTGCATCATGGTGGATCGTCGAGAAGCATGGCTTCCCTAACACTGGTAGCCTCCCTAAATTATATTTGCTGCGCATTGGAATAGTGAAGAACGTTTCTGGTAAAAAATGGGATGATAAAACCACAGAGCCCAACAGTAAAGTTAGACGTTAAGACCAGAAGTTCGAAAAGATGCAAATAAAATTGGCTAGGGCCTGCTAATTACAAGTACATCATCCTGGTCTGGTCCTAGTTCATCGCAGTACACAATTATTCTTAGATAGCTCAAGAAAAATGGTTTTGCTTGCCAGTGGTATTAAAACTTGTTGGAAATTTTATAAAATTTGAAGTTCATGCGAAAAAACGTACGTATACGTGACTATGCATGGAATATAAGAAATCATATATAAAGTCGGCTCTTTTTTCGGAAATACATGACATCCTTTTTAGTTTGCTTACTACGCACCCTAAAATAATGAATCGTTAGACCAGTACCAATCCTTTTAGCGTATGAGAAATAGCCTATTTTGTAGGCTGTCATGAAATCTCACACTTCAGGTTGGTAACGAGCCTAATGCGTTATAATTTTTGACATCCAGATAGCTAGCCCCCATAACTAAAGAAGATAGCATCGGGTAAAAAGTGCATAAATTGATGCGCGGTAGCCAGAGAAGGCCGTAGACGTGAAAAAAAGTGAGGAAAGTCTTGCTAAACAAAAAAATGGACGTACGTAGTAGCAAAGTGCTTTTATTCCCTCATCTAGAATACAAGTGAATTTTCCGATAATCTTGAGCATAACATGAGCGGATGATCCACAATGGGGGCCTTGCGAGTTCCCGAACAGTATGAAGAGACATGGGGGTCTTGAATGCTAGTGAGCAGGGGTGCGAAATAAGACAACAACGATGATTATGCCAAAACAGCAGATTGTAGATAGATCATCTTATTCTAGATTCAACGCATTTAAATGAGCAGCTCAGGATTCAATCATAATTGGGACCTAGATAACGCTCAACGGTAAGCTGTTCATGGTTGGGCCGAACAGCGACGGAGCCTGTGAAGAACTTTCCGCCATAATGTAGCCAAAGAACATGTCTGCGTAGAAATGGTTTAGTGAATTTGTGTATTGGTCCTTATAAAGCTCGATGTACGTTTTAAGGTTTAAATAAGATGTTCAGTTGAGTAGCTCATTCGGGAAATAGTCAAAAGGAGTACATTGAACTCATGAAGGAAAATGTCGATGCGTCGATTAAACTCGTTGACTCACGATTCCGTAAACTCCCCCGACTTGAGAGCAACACGAACATATTTCAAAATGCTAGGAAAAAATCAGAACTTAAAAGATTCTTTTCCATCAAATCATGCACCGTATATTTCAAAAATCTTCCAGTGGTTCGGAGATGTTTGTAACATAAGAGAGCGACATGGAGATGATAGAATTGCAGAGGATGATGGATATCCGTTGTAGGTTTTGCTAGAATTGTTCAAAACGATCATCCCCTGCACTAGATCTCTATTTGAAAAATAAAAGGACCTCCTGATTCAGGGTCGAAAGAAATCCCTTCCACTCACGCTTGAAAAAACAATCCAAAGCCACGGAAGTGGACTGGATGCTATTGCGAAACTGAAGAAGCATATCGGCCGTAATCGCAAGTGTCTCTCCGAGGCCATCATAAGAATAAAAGTGCGCTATTCTACGGTGCAAGTAGCTCAACGGAGGTTTAGTACCAAATTCCAAGTCTGAGTGGCACACCCGACTTGGGGGTATGTAGTGTGATAAATGTTTCGATGTGTTTGCTTGAAAACTTCTTCGCCGTACTGTTTTTATATAGTTTTGTGCGGACATTAATATTGCCAGAGCGTTGACATAAATGCTGTTGGTGGACTGCATATGGGTAAAATAAATCTTCTAAATGCACCTAGCACATACTGAAAGTAGAAGGCGACATTCAGTTAATTCAAATGCACATCCAGTGGTTGCCGCTTGATATTACGCGGTAATACTTAACCCGCCTAGTAGCAACCTTGAACCCGAAAATAAATAGAATCTAACGGGAACCTGCTTCCTGAGTCACATCTATCCAGGGAGTTCTCAACTGGGAGGGATATGCTGATGATTGTTTCTTCAGATATCCTGGTGAATCTTATCTCAGTTCGCTGAATTTAAAATGAAGGTACCAACTATGTACTCCAAGGGCTGAGGAAACGATAATTTTCAGAAGAAGAAAGTTAAAGTAAAAAATGAAAGATGGATATACCCATGATCGTCGCTCTAGAAGAATGCTCGCATCCTCAGAATCGTAGAGGAATCTGTCACTTATATAAGAGGCGAGGATTTGATGAATATAGCTTGTATTACAACTTATATATACATAACTTTCAATATAAACAGTGAGCCGTTAGAAAGCAAGACCGAGGACTGACTAAAATGCAAAGTAAACTCAGAGGTCAAATAAATTCAAAAAAATAGACACGAACAAGATGAATCTTGTGCCCAGACGCATTAACGTGCATATATGCCATCTATATGGGTCTCAACACAAGCACTTTAGTTGGCATATGTGTCCAAGTTCGCAAATATCCCGAAATCGAGAGCGCAATTGCTGAGCCGTGGGTCGATGATCGGTATGCAAGTC
Source organism: Nidularia pulvinata (assembly GCA_036937195.1). Classification (NCBI taxonomy): domain Eukaryota; kingdom Fungi; phylum Basidiomycota; class Agaricomycetes; order Agaricales; family Nidulariaceae; genus Nidularia; species Nidularia pulvinata. Next base: position 2,737 of record JASFDH010000189.1, on the reverse strand, counting down.
CCAACATTCATATAGCAGCTGAAGAAGGAAGCAGGAATTAGAGCCATGGTAATTTTGGTTTATGTCAGTGTCCACAAGAGGGCATATACCGGTTTTGACGATTTCGACGATTTTCAGCGGACGAGAAGTGCGATTATATTTCCAGTGAGTAACTGTGACAATAATTAACGCTTCCTCCGTACACGTTTAAAACTTTGACAGCTTACTTCGTATGCTGTACACGCGAAAGACCAAATGTCCGATGATAGATCGGGGGTTAAAGGTAAATCATCATCATCTAGACTCGAAAGCTGCTTGATGATTTCGGGTGCCTGCCATCTAACAGATAGCGAACAGCTAGACGTCGTGTTTCCGGTTGGGAGCTGAACATCGTCCATAACCTTCGAAAGACCAAAGTCTGTTATAACGCAGCGACCATCGTCTGTAATGAGCGTGTTACTCTAAAAAGTAAGTGGCAAATTGATTAAACATGCGTGAAAAATGTAAAACAGTGAACGCACGCCTTTTAAGTCTCCGTGCACCACTGGTGGCTTCATGGAATGAAGGTATTCTAGCCCATCTGCTACATCAATAACCTGACAATTTCTTTAACTTTATAATTGCAGGAACTCGAAGCAAACACACCAATCGGAGTCTGTCCACCAATGGTCGAGTTTGCATGTACTGGGGGGCAGTGCCATTGTCGTACCAGCGCATTACAAGGGCAGGCCTTCCCGCTAGCTGAAATGATATGCCATAGAACTCTGCAATATTAGGATGGCAGAGACATTTCCATACATCAACTTCACGGTTGAGCCGCTGTCAGGAAGAGCATATTTCAGAGCCTAGTGTTATATGGATATTGCGGAAAGGCCCACCTTTCTAATTGTAGCCAAGTCTACTTCACCATTCGTGAACGCGCGAAGGAGCTTTATTCCTACCTATGAAAATATATAAATAAGAGAGATAATGCGAGATGGAGTAGCTGAAAGCCTCACCCGAATTGTTGTTGGTCCTCTACTCGCCATAGGACCCAGTGCTGGCGTCCATTCTCCACGGTAGATGTCAGAGAACCCTCCATAAGCATGAGCATAACGCGCCATCTCAATCTCATCGGACAGATCGTCAACCTCAGTCTTCCGGTCCCCATTCAGTCCACATCCCCTGACTCGGGATCTTCGCGATCGACAACGAAATGCGCCATCAATCAGCCTTTCAGTGCAGTCCAACTGCACACCGCATCGGTGAGAAGTAACATGAGCATTGTTATGCTCGGCGCTGCAGCGGTGAAGATTGTTCTCGACGTAGAGATTGTTTGGCTTTCCGACTATAGGCTTAGCACCTGCAGTTGATTGCAGTGAATGATGAAGAGGAGGTCCACATCCAGCGCTGCACATTGGGGATGACGTAGTTGAACGATGACGTCGTCGTGGTCCAAAGTGGAAGTTTGGCAGTATTTGCATTTCCCGCCATTGCTTTCTCCGGACCGAGCCACACCGTCCAAAGTTCCACTTCGTTCGCATCTGTCGGACCGGGGCAGATATATTTCGAATTTTGAAGACGGGCACGCTCACAGGACTGTGGGACGATTGGGCGGCGATCAACGCTCAAACGGCTAAAATACTTTAAGCATCAGAAAAGCAACCGAGATCATTACAAGAGAGTTCGACCTACTTGTCGCTGACTAGCGTTTTCTAACGTGTTCGCCAGCGATCTAAGGAAGATGAAAGAAGCAGAGTAAAATTGCTAGAATATACAAGATATTAAGCTTAATACAAGGCATGCCAAAAGTCCATCCATGCATGTGCGCCATAATTTTTAATACAAATTCCTTCCAAGCATCTAAAACAACCACATGTTTCAAAGTATCTAATCCACTCAACCTTTCCAGAAATTATCATAAGACGCACTCGCATTTACACCCTACACGAAATTAGTCAGCCTTCGCCTTCTTCAAGCCAAACCAAAAACGAATAGCTTACCATAGTAATATACCCCGCCAGCCCCTGACTGAGCACACCCCCCAGCAAATGGAGCTTAAAAATGGGGTTGTACTTCCCCTCTGGGCCATGTGAATCCTGAAAGACATTCAGAGAGTCCCTCCAATTACGCGTGCGCCCGCGAGTCTCGCGGATGGGGTTGAGAATGTATGGATGCATCTGGTAGATAAGTTCAGCCGGATAAACACATTAGGAGTAAAGTTCAACCAAAGCACAAAGCGCACCCTGTCAATGGCCAGATTAATCTCATCATCGAAGAAGAATTGCCCTGTATGCGATAGCCGGCCGGCCTTGAATGTACCGTTTGGCAGCGGGGACCATTCGGGGAACACTTTGGTGTGGATGTGTGTCGCGCGGCCCGTGTAGTACCCTGGGAATATGGCTACGAGTGCGGTTAATACACAACATGTTACACGCGACGTTTAACTTTTATGGAAGAGAACACCCACTAGTGAACTGCACAACTCCATTTGCATCTGTCGGCCACGCACCGCGAAGCCATGTCTCCTCGTACACCGTGCGCGGGAAGGCAGTGAGCAGCCCAGAGCGCTTCCCGCCTACTTGTGGGTTCTCGTTGGTGAGGTGTGGGTGTGGAAGTGGATGGCCTGGAGTATGGATCCTCAGCTGTCGACCTCAGGTACATGGACAGGCTTCGTGCCCTGGCGGTAAATAGAATCAGACACGCACCTGCATAGCTCCCGGTTGCATTCGCTTGCCATATGTCCACCAGCACGTTCGGAAGGGGTTTGCACGTCTCT